>CAEGAE010085206.1:0-11539 GCA_903067095.1 Girardinus metallicus
TATATATATATATATATATATATATATATATATATATATATATATATATATAGCTTTTTTTTCTACTTCTGCACATTTTTACCTAGATTTCCAAAAAAAGTGTTGGCATTGCACTTGAAATAAATTTGCATATAAGAAATGAACCGACCAAATTTGAAAAAAATAACAATAAAATAAAACATTGAAGTAAATCCCTTCAGGTGCGTACAGTAGATGTTTCAGAATGAGACAAAACAAGTTGTCAGGTGCAGCTGAGGGCCAGTTTGTCACTTGTCATTTTTTGCATGATCTCACACACTTGTGCACACCCCGACACATTCACACTTTCAAAGACATTGCATTATTAACATGTTTTAGTTTCCTAACCTGGCCACCACTATTATTATATGTGTAGTCAAAAGCACAGAAACACATCCAAAAAAAAAGGAAACATGCATCTTGGTCTGTTTACCATCCTGGCCCAGGTAATTGAATACTCTGTTGTGAGATAACATATACTTAATTAAGATATTACACATTGCCATTACATTTTAGTATTTTAGGCAAATAAAAATTACTGTTTCTTATGATGCAATATATATTGAATAACATATACAGTGGGGTGTGTAATTCTGACAAATACCATTTGATTTTACAGAAAAATTGCTGAATTTAACTTTGTCAGTTGCATTTTCAGGCATCTTAAAGCCAGAATTATGTTTAATTGGAGCCAATGCAATGTCACCCTTTATTGGAAGTTGCTATGTGAACAAAAACCCCTCAAATTTTAAAGTCGGGGGTATGACACAGCTGTGCACACATTAACAACTACTAAATTAATATTAAGATGATTTAAAAATAGCACTTAAGATGTTAAACATATTAAATTATCCTTATCATCACTTTATTTGATATATTTATGTCATCCAAAATCCCAAACTATATATTCCTTAACTTCTGTGAAAAGATACCTTTTACTGCTGAAAGCAAAAGTTTCGTGTTATTAGTATTTTAGTAAATTTGTATATACCACTTTACTATTCAGATTTTGTGTCTGTTTTTTAAGGGACACTATATACCATGATTTGAAACATAATTTTAAGTCTAACATTCCCACTCTGCACCTGTGCGTCTGTGTCAGGGCTGAACAAGAAGGCATTCTTTCTTCCTCTTGACTTTGCATGTGTGTGGAGTGTGCGGGGTGAGGGTGTGTAGAGGTCACTGGTTTAATTGAATAATTCACTGGGCAAGCTCTATCCTGCCAACAAAAAAAACATGGTGACTTTTAAAAATAAACTAAACTAAATTGAAAGCCTCTGATTTGGAAACTAGTTCAATTGTCAGTGAAGTCTAAAGCCAAAAGGCAACAATCATTTTCTAATTAGATGAAGGCTTCCTCTCTTCTGTCTCTTTCTTTGGGCATGACAACAACACTCAGGTTTGTATTTAGTTTTCAATTCGTTGGGATTTACCAAACGCCATCTCTAATTTTGACCAGGAATCTGGCCTTGAAGCCCCTGGTAGTATCAAGTATAAACAATCAATCCTCGCCAATCTCTTGAGGCCCTAATGGACTTGGAAGGAATATTAAGAGGTTTTGTCTGCAGAGAAGCTTTCTGCCACAGCAGTCGTCCCTCAGCTAATTTGTGTTTGTGTGCCAAGGGAGGCCACACAGTGGGGCTGCTGTAACAAGCTCTCAGTCCTACTTTCTGAGGAGCCGATGCCAGGCCAGTGAGCACATGCAGAAATGCAAATGTGTGCACCAATCTAGAAACAGAAAGACAACATCGGAAACTGTCTTTATTTAAATGATTTTTTTTTTCAATAATTCAACATCTGTAAGATATGTCATTATTTGTCAATGGTCTTTCTTGTACTTTTTGTTTAATGTTTGAGTGTAGGTGTAATACAGACTCGACTGTGATTATCACTGTGTCTTTTAGTGAGGGCTCATTGGTTTTATAATATTAAAAAAAAAAAGAGCCAGTTTGAATTTGGGTCAACTGTGAGATTAGGGGACCCGGGCACCTTCCATTAATGGTAGCCCTCCTGTGTTTCTGCCTGTGGTTCCTACACAGTGAAGCTAAGGAAACTCATCACCACCCTGGAGGTGATTCACTTCTTAATGTTACCTGGGTGGTTAGCATATGAAAAATCAGCACTGAGAAGTATAATTAATGAGGACAGGAGGCCCTGTTGTGCAACTCTTATTCAAGTCATTTAGCTTTCGGAGAGCACCGGTCAGCATAGTAAGAGATTAGAAGGATGGCTTAAGATTCTGACTTAATACTAGTCTGACATTTGTTTTTTTTTTCTTTACTTTCTTTTTTGCTTCTTCTTTTGTTCTTTTTTCTGTCAGCATTCATTTTCTGCCTCTGCTTGAGTGTAGGGATGAGACCACAGGCTACATCTGAACAAGCTTTTTCTCTATATATGTTTTTTTTTCCCTTGAAAGAATAAGCCGTTCACTGTTTCTTTTTTTTCGATTTTTGACCCCAGTTCCTGTCCCTTTCCTTATCTTTTTATGTCTAATTTTTAGTCTCCTATTTTCCTCTCCATTTCTTCCCCACTGATCTATTCAGTACATTTTCCACCCGTGTTCTTGAACCTTCTGTGCTTTATGCCTGAATTTTGTTACATCCTATGCATTTCTCATTTTGTTCTCTAATATGTATCTCTTTCTTTCCATCATTCACCACCTGCCTGTCAATTTCCTTTCACTTCACCTTTCTCTTTGTTGCTTGTTTGTTGGAAAGCAACATTTTAGTGGTCCAATTTAGCCACATTCAACATCTTCTCTATTTTTCAATATGCACTTACCTAAAGTGTATAACACAGCTCTGTATATAACTATTTGATTTTACCCACCTGAACCTTCCTGTCTAAGTGGCTGCTTAGCTTACTGCCAATTTAGAGTTTAACCTCAGGAGGCGAAGGCTATTGCCAGAGAGGCAGATGGTCAGAGGCGGAGGCAAAAGATGCTGGGAAATTCATCCCTTAACCTCTAAGGCTCATTCCATCATTTTGTCTGCTCTCCCTTTTTATTTCTGTGGTTTCTGTGAGTAAACGGGGCAAAGAGACAGACAGACTGAGAGTGCACGGACATTGTGTGGGTGTCCTTTCTGAGTGGAAGCTGTGGCAGACCGTTTGCTGAGAATCTACTTCACAACCTACCTGCATATTTTAAAGCCCTCATGCAATATTGCTTCTCAGTCTTCTGTCGATGTCTGTTGCCGCTCTCACCAATTTTCTGCCTCATTGTCATTCATGTGCAATCTGTTTGTTTGGCTAACCTCCTCATATTCAGGCCATCTCAGCTGAGCTGCTTCATGTCCACGTGTTACCGAGTGTATTTCATGCTACCTTTTGTATTATCCATATTGCCGTGGTGATTCGCTCCTTTTGTGAGAAAAGCCGCAGAAGTTCTTTACAAGCTCAAGGCTTTCACGGTTCCTTGAGGTGTAAGACTGCGTAAACAATTAAGATTGGAACAATGAAACCATCCAAGCTGTTTTCACAATTGCTTTCTTGCTTCACCTCAGTAGGATGCCTTCAATAAAAAAGTGTTTACTCTGATAACCTGTCCGCTTGCTTTATGGAAGGATTTACTGCAGGGATCCTTAAAGTAGCTTTTTAATTGTGGACTTGCATGAGATTTACACCTGCTATTTGGATTTAATGCGACTGGGCAAGAGGGCTATTAATTGAAATCCAAGCACTTCCAGCATACATTTCAACTGTGTTCTCCCCACCTAACATTAGTGACTCTAATAGGCTTTCGTAATTTACAATTGCCAGACACTTTTTGAACACACCTGGGTTGATTGGTAATGTATTGACATGATGGTGTCGTGCAGTTGCT
The DNA here is from genome assembly GCA_903067095.1 of Girardinus metallicus. NCBI lineage: Eukaryota > Metazoa > Chordata > Actinopteri > Cyprinodontiformes > Poeciliidae > Girardinus > Girardinus metallicus. The sequence continues at coordinate 3,842 of CAEGAE010085206.1, forward strand.
GCAGACTTTTTTGTTGCACAACAGTGATGTGGCTCTCCCTTTCTACCACTTCCCAAGGGTACTTTGTTAGATTGGGACGTAGTGACTTAAGGGCCAACAGAAACAGTAAACTCACCAGGATGTTCAAGGCACCAGTTTGAGATAATTAGAGCTCTGTCTCAAGGTGCATTATTCTGTTGAAATTAGTCGGAAGATGTGTACACTGTGGTCATGAATTAAGTCTCAGTTTGTGCTAAGAGGACTAAATTGTGCCAAGAAAATATCCCCCACTATAACATTACTATCATTGTTAATACATTGTTAATACAATGCTTTTAAATCGCACTCTGACTCTACCATATGAATGCTGCAGCTAAGATGAAGATTTGGACCAGATTTAAGCCAGTCTACACGTTCTACCCAAGTTTTGACGTCAGCAGGACATTTTTATTTACAGAACCGCAGCTCATGGGATAGTTTCTCTTTTTTGAACCACCCTCTTCTTGTGCATGAAAATACCAATAAATCAGCAATTCCTTAAATGCCCAGAGCAGCCCGTCTGGCACCAACAATGATGTCACATTCAAAGTCATATAAATCTTCTGGGGGGTTTTTTCTCCACATTGATGCTGTCTTTGAAATGCAGCAAGTCGTGTTCATCATGCCTAAATGCATTAAGTTGCTGTCATGTGATTGGCTGATTCTCTGTTTTTCTTCCCAAGCAGTAGAACAAGTGTGCCTAATAAACTGGGCCTTGACTGTATCTGTGCAAGTCACTGAACTAAATAAAACCTTTACATTTTTTAGAAAATATTTGATAAAAAGGTAATGTGGCACATCGCATAAATATTTTGCTGATGTTACCTGCAATTCCAAATGAAGCTTTATGTAAATTGTACACTCTTCAGCAACATGCTGTATGGAACGAAGATTTATTACCCATGTAAACACATTTTTCATTCATACTTGATGCAAGATGACTAATTTGTGCATATAATTTTTCTGAAAAGAGAAGATACACGATGAGCCAGGGGAGGTTTGTTTTGGTGATTCTCAAACGAAGATGAGACACATCATTACCCTTTTGGGGAGCGGATATCTGGATCTTTAAAATTATATGCTTTTATTTTGCGTTTAAAAAAAAAAAAATGCTGAGACAGTTTTTCTCTGCTTTGCTGCTCGTGTCAGAGCTGCTATGGTTTCTAATGGTTACCGGGCAGCGTAAGAGGATGACAGGCTCATTATAACTGCACTGAGTGAAAATTAGCCCCTTCCTCTAAATGCTGCACTCGGCTTTTCTTCAATGGACAGTCCTGCATATCTGTTGTCATAATAATAGAACTATTCAGTGTGAGTGGAGGAGGCTGCTTTTAGCTGTATAGGTCATTTTCTGATTTCAGGCAGTGAATCTTCGGTACTAGAGAGTGTCTCCGTTCTGTGTGCAGGATCACATCTATCACATCTTAGATAACAAGACAATATGGCCACATCCACACTAAGTCACTTTTATCACCTTGCTTAATTATTATGTCAACAAGAACAGTTTTCTGTCAAACAAAATCATGCTCCAAAGCCGAGTATTGCTTAGTATTTTATTATTGTCACAATAATGCACTGCAATTCTATGAAATAATGCAAAGCAAATCCTTTGAAAACAGGCAGGCTTGGAAGGACTTTAGGGCTGGTCGTGACTGTTGAAGCGCTGCAAAAAGTTTACTTTCACCCTGACTGGAGGAAAAATGTGTTCTTTCACAAAGTAACAGTCACAAAACAGTGGATGTGCTCAAGAGCTGATATTATGAAGCTATTTTGTTGACAACACATTCTTGTTTGCTCGCATGTTCTATTAAAAGATTTATTTAAAGTAAAATATGCCTAATTAGCACAATACAGTGGTTGTTTACCACTTTTGGCCCAAGTTATTTTTGTACCGCTCTTATTTTCTTGTTTAAAGCTTTAATCTTCATTCTTTAATTTTACAAAACAACAATAGAGCCTTTATTTCTTATTCAGTTTGCACTACTAAAGCTTTATTCAACAGCAGGATGATGAATTGTGAGCTCCTGAAAATTGTGTGCATTACAAAGTTCATCCTGGAGATCTGTGTGTACACCAACTATAATTGATGGTGTTTGAAAAATTGATCTGATAGAAAGGGCCAGCCCAGGAATAATTTATAATTTATTACTCTCTGTAAAAAGGCCAATTGTGCACCATCGCAGACAAGAACATTTGCAAATCAGTAGTCTATGAATACAGAAGACTTTCAATAGATGTTTGAAAAAAAATTTAATCACAAACTTTTTAAGAAAACTGGAATAAGCAACTTTTTTTGAAAATACCGCAATGCTTGATTGACCAAGCATTGCAGTATATTGTGGAGAAGTTTATGTTGAAAGGTCGTATTTAGACCACTGCAGGTTGTCTCTGTATGCTGGTGAGATGGCATTTTGGCCACTATGTCACAGCAAACACAACAGTGCTGGGTTCTGAAGCATAAACCTTTTGAGCAAAACAGCAAACTCAACTTTTTGGTCAGGAGTTTCTAGTGAAAATGTTTTAGTCAAAAGGCTGCAAATGTTCAAACTTGACTCATCTTATTAGGCCTGTACTTCTTCATGATTGTATGTTTCTACTCTAAGATTTCCATGGACGTTGAGACAAATATTTACCACAGAGCAACAAAAACTAGCTTGTGAACAAGGATCAAGAAGCATAATCTGGAAGAAAGGTGTTGTCCTTATCTATTAGGAAGGCTAGCAGTGAGTGGCCTGTAAACTTTCTATCAGAGGTTTGATTATACTCACTATCATGCATGAAAATTTTTTTAATGTAGGTGTTTTATTGATTCCAATTTTGGAGAGCACATCTTTAATTTTTCTCAAAAAATAAGAATTTGGAGCGCAAGCTATTGTTTTTATGGATTTTTTTAATCCACACATGATACAAATTGCAGGTTCAGACTTACTACATAAGTTGCAGACATGCTACTTTAGTTTTGGTGATATGAAAATGCTGTCATAATCTTGTTGTCATATTTGACCTCTCTTCTTAGTAGAACTAGTTGAGTTTATTTAAATTTGTTAGTTTCCAAGCACTGGGCATAGGATGTTTCTGTGCCCAGAACATCCTATCTTTCTACCAGGGCTGATTTCGGAGAAGATTTCTATCCACTTTTGTCTGTGTTGGCTGTGACTCCTGCAGTGGAAATGCATGGAGGAGAAAAACTACCCCATAAAACTACTTTGCTTCCTGAAAATGTTCCTGCATTTGAAATGTACCATATCAGAGTCAAGTCAGGACTCTGTCTGGTCTACTAAAGAATGATAATATTCATTTCAGTCAGCTTTTCTTCCAGTGTCAACTTTGCTTATAAAAGATCAAAAACATCAAACAGTTCTTGTTTAATTCTTTTTTTAAGCAAAGTTAGGACTAGGCAAACCTAAGCATTGAGTTTTATTTGCTGGTTTGTAGGATATTTTTCTTTCTATTCATACTTTGCACACCCTGAATGTTTTCCTTTATTTTGCTACTTACTTTTATTACAAGCACATGGGTGCCTATTAAATAGTTGCTGACATATAGATGCAGTTAGCGTTCCCCTTTTTCTGTTTGTAAAAGACAACAGCTGAGACATAGAAAATTAAGGGTCTGTACTCTATAAAATGAGGTGAATCATTTTGGTTCATTTCCTTGCTGCTCTACATGAAGTCGGGAATGTAGCATTTCCAAATTGGCAGGACACTGTGCATGAAATTTAGATTTGGCTTTGTTATCATAATAGACACATGAAAAAAGGATAACTAGAGCGTGAAATAAAAAAAAGTACCCAGTGATGAAAAACATGCTGCTCAAGATACGAAATGTTATTTCCTTCAACCCCAAGCATGTTTTCCAAATTATAGTATATCACAAAAAGGCTTACTGTAAGATGCAGAGTTACCTTTGAAATGTTGTTCACCTTATATTTTTGACCAGCTGCAACAACACGGTTTTGTCTGGGCTCGTCTGTTAAGCCCTTTAAAACGTAATGCTTGTTTGCCAGAAATATATTCATATTACAGTCAGTCCAAATGAATCGACTTCAGAGAATCCCTCCGCAATTATACTTAATTTATAATTAATGCAGAGCAGACTGGGGACCTAATTTACACTTGCACATTGTCAGTTTCCTTGCATGTGCTTGTCATTCTGCATGAGAGTAAACAAGGCTTGCTTTGGAAAGAGGGTGGCATCTCCCTACTATTACTTAGACTCTAGGGAGTTCTGCAGAGTGGCACACAATCCTGCTGTAAGATGATGAAAATAAAGGGTATGCTATAACTACCCAGTTGCTCCAAACAAAGACAGTTGTGTACAGCCTCGTTAATACCAGACAATATGCTCCTCTTGTCTTCCTTGCACCACTGCTGATTTCTGAGTATCCTCATCAAAATATCTGACACCTTTACTTTAAGTGGATGGAAGAAAATTCCTTGTTTGTCTGCAACTTAAGAGTTGTGAACAAAGCCTCAGTACAGCTGCGTATGTGTGTGTGTATGTGAGTGGGTGTTTCTGCGTCTGTTCATGTGTTAGTTGGATGCATTCTTGTATAGTCTGTGCTTGAGAGAGAGAATGTGAGTTCCAACAGTCCTTAGGAGTGTCACTCTGAGATAGTGCGGCTCTTGATCTTTGTTGTTTGTGCTGTGGTGCTGTTGTTGTGCTGAGCTGTGCCACACTGTATAGAGTGGTGTTTCTGATAAGGTTTGACGTGTTGCAGGCGATGAGCACAGACAGAGGCCGCTGTGGTGAACCACTGAGTATTAGTCCAATCACAGCACTGACACTCAGGCTGACATTCGGAATTTGTTATTTTCCGTTTTTTTCTTTTTTTTTTTTCCCCAAGCTGGGAAATTCACTCATAACCTGTCCATGAGCCTCCTCTGCTGGATTAGACTGATGGGTTTGAATGTTGTCGCAGGCGTCAAGTTTATGCACATAACAGTGTGTGTTTCTCCAATGTCTAGTTTTGTCAAAAAATAAATAAATAAAAAAAGAGTTAGGAATGAAGAGTCAAACGGTATTGTTTTAATTGCTGATTTCTCAGGGCAAAGTTTTGACCTCTTTGTTATGCCTGTGGTTACAGTACTCTGGCTCACAAAAGGATAATTAAGATTTCTACAAAAACACAAGCTCTTTTCATTTGTGTACAGCATGGATTTCCATTAAAATCTAATGGAAATTATGCTCAAGAGTCATTCATTGAGACACAAATGTTCCTCAATGTCTGAATACAATTGTGAAATATGAAAATGATCATCAGTTTATCTAGGAATGGACAGTGAAAGGATCAGAAAAGGATTGTAAAACACATGAAACCATCAACATTTAGGCAACAGATTAACAGTAGAGCAGCAGTATGGAGTTATACATCGAACAGATATTTTAATGTCTAATGTGAAGTGTTTTATTTTATTTTATTATTGTTTAGCTTGATTTTAACTTGGTTTTTAGGGCAGACTGGGTCACCAGGGAGGGTTTGACATATCTCTATGGGGAGAGAAACAGACCTTGACACAACACCATCTGTAGGCCAAGTGCTTGGGGACTGTCTACGAAGTGCAAGGCTCAGCTATAAATAATTAATATCTTCATTAATACAAACTAAATTGTCACCATGACCACCTCTGGCATATGGTATCCTGCTTACAAATTTGGAAAAAAAGTATGTTTTTATGATTATTAGTAGGCACAAAAAAAAAAAATACTATTTAATACAATGGTATGAAGGCAACCCTTTTGGATATGAAATTTAATTAGCCTTAAATTGTTTTACGGTTATGTATTAATTATTGAATGAATTATATAAAAAATAAAATGAAAATGAAAAAAGAGAAGTCCTGCATGGGAAATTTTCAGAATAGTACAATGCCTGTAAAAGAAAATCTCTCTTTGGATGTTTTACCCTTTTTAATGCTTTGAAAATCAGTTGTGATCAACAAACATTTGCTTTTTATCATATAAAATAATACAAAGAATCCCCTTTATTGTCAAGGTGAAAACTGATTTCTACAAAATGATGACAAATCAAAAATATGTAACATAAAATTTGTGATTTATTCACCCTCCCTCAAGTCAGTATTTAGTAGACGTACCTTCATAATAGAATAATTCGCCATGCTTCACAGTGGGGAAGGCGTGTTTGTGGTAATGCACGGCGTTTGATGTCTACCAAACATAGCTTCTTGTCTGATGGCCAAAAAGCTTAGAACAAAGAACGTTCTTCCACTTGACCGTAGAGTCTACCATATGCATTTTAACTGAATCAAATCCAGCCTTGATATAATTTTTTTTCAACAATAACTTTCGTATTTCCCAAAAAGCTTTTACTGAGCAGTCATCGTTGTATGCAGAGTCTGTCCCATGATAACTGCTGAAGCTAATCACTCCTTTCAATGTAGTCACAGGTACAGTAACTCATTTTGTGATAATGGCCCAATCTATGCAGATTTACACATCTGCCATATTACTTCCATTACATGATGATAAATTTAAATGAACTTCAGGGGATATTTAGTACCCTCGAGATTTTTTTTTCTATCCATCCCCTGACTTATTCGTTTCAATAACCTTTTCTCCGGAGTGGACTTTTGTCTTTATACTGTAATGGTAACCAGAAACACCAGTGAAAGGACCTTCTAGACACGGGTGTGTTTATGCAACGACTTGACAGTCACGGCACGCAGGTGATCTCCATTAGAGTCTAGCACCAGTTGACTGGACATCTGATGAATTAGGTCAGTCACTTTAATGGCGGTGAATATTTATTTTATTTTAAATATTTTAAGATATGTAGGTAATTTATATTTTAAGTGCTCCTACGTTGCAAATCGGTTTTTGATAATATTTGGAGGGATTTCTTTTTGTTTGTCAGAAAAGTGAAACTGCATTGTAAAAGCATTAAAAAGTGTTACAGCATGGGTTGTTTAGATGGACAAATATTTAACATTATGTTTTAGCAGATCTTTGCTACATATCTACATACAATTAATTATTCCCTTTTTCCTGAAATATTAACTCCTCAGATATCCATATGAAGACCAAACTGATTTAATCACATATTGTACTGTAGAAATGAATGAATCAATCTTTCTGTTCTGCTACATTTAACCAAATTACTTCCGTTGCTTTATGTAAATCTATCTGCTCTTAGGATTCAAAATTCAGGCAACAGTTCCTTTTGATATTGTCAGCTCCAAATACACATACACAAACAGCCACAATTATACCTACAGCAGACGCCACTTGAACTTAAATGGTCTCCCACACGGGAAGTTTTAAATGCAAATTTAAATGCTATTTGTAACAGTCTATTCGGTTTTAATGAAAGGGTAGAGGCAGAGGCCTTTTTAATTTTATTACTTCTGGTTCTTATTTTAGCTCATGGTGCCTGTGATCCTTCTGGTGCATTGTAAGAGTTTGACAAGTCCTATTATTCAAACAGCCGCTCATATTCTGAGCCTGTACTTTTCAAAGCAACCTTTCTTGCAACTTATCACTCGCTATTTATTACCAGCATATTGAGATAGGTGGTTATTGGGATTTTTACAAACAAGCAGGCTGCTGCGTATTTGAAGGATGATCTCATACACATGAAAAATGTGTCACCCCTCCCCTTATATACATATAAGGGGAGGGGTGACACACACACACACACACACACCTATATATATATATATA
>CAEGAE010085219.1:0-12702 GCA_903067095.1 Girardinus metallicus
ACACATTTGCACAGCAGTAACTCATTGCTCTGAATGTCAATTAACCTCTCTCACAGGCCACCACACTTTCCAATGAGAAGCAGCTGTGCCGAGCCCAGAACAACAGGCCACACGCCAATGACCAATATACTCAATAAATATGGTTAAAAACTTCTGGTCTGCAAATTATTTATGTGCAAATCTATGTTTAAAGTGCAGTGCTATACAAAGTGTTAATTATTAAAATGCAAAAAGTGTTTTACTGTGAATTTAATAAAAATAATCCCTGTAATGAAGATGTCTTCATTACAGTGCAGTTATTAAAAATATATGAATGTTGTACTCACAATCCAAGGGATGTACAACGGATGCGGTATACTTTTCCAAAACTGTACATGTGCATGTGTATTAAACATAGAAAAGATTTAATATTTATCATACGCTATAGCAGTACAAAAAAACAGATGTCTGTTAAGAGTGGAAATATCATCTAAAAATGAGTAATAGAGAAGATTGTGCAAATGCCAGCATTGATGTAAACACATTGATTTTTGTTGGGAGATATTGCCCACCAGCCTGCAGGAGCGTCACTAGCTGCAGCAGCTGATAGGCCATGTCCAAACCAGTAATGTATATCAATGGAGAAATCCTACAACCACTAAAATCTGATGCCACTCCATTTTTGTTTACATTTTGTGAAGCTGGGAATTGCGCTCAGTGTCTTTTTCAGAGGTTTTGTGTCAATTCTTTCAGTAGTTCTTGGTGCAGCGCCGCCACAGGTGAGGGGGGGAGCAGGTTTTTCAATCATGTTGGGTCCTTTGACACATGCATTATGAAACTGAACAGCACTATCTGAAAATGTAACAAATTATGTAATTTTGGTCCCAATCAAACTGAGTCTACTGGACTATGAGGTGTGAAAACACCTTTAAATAAATATATCCCGTTGTGCTATTAAACGTAAATGTATTTTTTCCCTTTTTGAGGAGCATATCAGCAGCTTAGCCTGTTGAGGGAATCAACAATCGGACCCATTAAGCTGTTTTCCAAACCTCATTGGCAGTTCAGGACAGGATTGAATGCACATTTGCTACACATTTCCTCATTGCATAGAAGCTAAACTATCCTTAAACAGGCCATGGTTGCTGTGTATCATCATATGGTAAATGCTTAGAGTAGAAGGTGAGATTATCTTAGAGGATCTCTTTCATCTCAGGATATTTGCGTGACAACTCCCACTGTTTTCATTCCAGCATTTCAACTAAAGCTCATTACCATTTCATTAGAAAGACAATTTTCTCAGGCTTGTAATTAATTTTTAAATAAATATAGCAGTTTTGCAGTTGAGCATCCTCAAAAGAAGTTCTTGAGCTTTTCTTTGCTCTCAGAATGTGTCTGGAGGGCGGCCAGTCTCTGATTACATAATGAATAGCTGGCTTCATGAATCAGACATTAATTACACACAGATTGCAAGTGCACATTTATTAACATTTGCTGTGCAAATTGCTGGTACACTATATGCACATAACTCCAGCTCAGGATAATTTCTTGGTGTAGAATCAAAACTTTTATAGAGTCCTTTGAGTACATAAAGGAATATTTAGCAGATTGATTGAACAACACCAGCTGAAAACTGCTTGCAAGTGTTAAGAGTCACACACTCACAGCCCCAACTCATTACCATGCAACCTTTCTTTTTGGTCATGTGCAGGACAGAAACACAAAATCTCAAGTAATCAAGCCTGTCTTTTGGCGCACAGACAACATTCTTCATAACTAAGTAAGCAGATTTGTGCCAATTCTTGCTTGATCTCTTTTTGGAATAGCCGATAATTTCTTTGCTGAGAAAAGAAGAGAAATAAATACAAAGGAATAACATGAAACTAGAACATTTCTGAAGAAATTTAAACGGGGCCTACCAAAGTGTGCCCGTTGGTTGGAACCCAGCGTTCTGATGCTAAAAATTAGTATTGATGCTAAGGTAAGCTATGAACTTACTCCATTCAGTATGTTAAAATTAGTGTATAAGCTAAAATTTGCCAAAATGCTAATGTTAGCCTAAATGCTGCTGGTGGCATGTAGGGTATAACTAGCATGTTGTCTTACATTGACTTCCTCCATTCAGTGTGATAAACAAGGCTAATAAGTAAACAAAATAGCTAAAAAGCTTATTTTAGGGAAAATGCTATTGTGGGCTGTACATTGCCCCACATTAGTGGGGGGGCAGTGCACTGCTAATGTTTGTGCTAATGTCCCTTCCAATTTTTACCTTAGCAAAAATAAAAATCAGATATTTACTTCATGGCACTTGGTTACCAAAAGACGTGCTCATGTCTTAGCAACAGATTAACAACAAATATTGTTATTGTTCAAAAACACAAGATTTCCTCTGTTCTTTTGAAATACTACTTATCTTACATTACTTACTACGTAACAAGAATTGTGTAGTTGGTGAATTTTTCATGGCAGTTTGTTACCAGAAAAAAACGATCATCTCTCAACACCAAATTAATAAGTAATATTATTGTTCATAAAACATAAGCTCTTTTAAAATACTGCTTATCTGCTTAGACACAAGAAATTTACAGTTGGTAAGTTTTACAAAAGTAAAAATAAGATGTTTACTTTATGGCACTTGGTTACCAGAAAATGCACTCATCTTTTAACAACAGATTAACAACAAATATTATTGTTCAAACAACATAAGATTTCTTCTGCTCTTTTGAAATACTATTGACCTTAGGCTGTGTTCACACTGCAGCCTGAAGTGACCCAATTCCGATTTTTTTTTTATGTAAAGACCTGTATCTGAAATTTTCATGACAATCTGAACAACACAGGTCGGATTCGAATGCGATCCAGGCCACTTGCATATCCGATAAGGATTCTGGGAAAGATGGCGAACCGGGCAGAAAGCTTCCTTTAAGCCCTAATGCTCTTATCCCGATTTGATAGTTAAGACCTCTGTTTTTGAGCACCAAAAGATTATTAAGCCTGCCTATACATTTTATTTCTTTTCAGTTTATTTTTCTCTACCAACTTTCAAACAACAAAAGATATGAAATGAGAAAAAGTTGATACTGTGGCCAAGCTAGCGCTAGAATCCAAGACGTGCTCCCCCTTTGCTGACCACAAGTATGCTATGGAGACGTCACTGCCAACAACCAAAAGGAAATCTCTCTCAACCCCTATCAAAACACTGACACCATTCATCAAGGTAATCGTGTCCCGAAATGAGGAAGTCAACAACCCGATTGTGGAAGCCATTAATAAGCCAACAGACAAGATCAATAACTTTGGCATGCAGCTACGTGACAACATGATAATGGTTGCCAACATCTCTAAGATAGCCGAAATGAACGCAGCTGATATAAAAGACTGCAAAACGAAACTATCTGGCCTGGAAAAAGAGGTTCCTGAGCTCAAAGAAAATGCAGAGATGAAGAAAAGATTGTTGGAAATAGAATGTTATAAATGCCGTTGGAATTTAAAATTCCAGGGCTTCAAAGAAAAAAACAACAAAGAAGCCACTGGATTGTTAACAAAATGGAAACCAGTTTTCTGATTCTCTGTAATGTCTATGGTTACAACAGTGTTGCTCAGAATAAATCCTTATTGTCTGATTTAACTAGTCATCTAAAAGAACTATTTCAGAAATATTCCACAAACAATTTCATATTGGGAGGAGATTTCAATATGGTTTATAATGAATGGTTTGATAAATCACCCTCTAAATTCCAATCTCATCACATAAATGTAGTTTTACAAAACTTTTGCTTAGATCTGAACCTCGTGGATCCTTGGAGAGAAGCAACTCAGCGCGGTTGGTACTTCTCCTGGTCTGAACCTGATGGCTCAGCTTAGTGCCACATTGACTTCTAGCTAATCTCAGACAGTCTGATGCAAAATAGTGCAAATGCTGGAATTTCACCTGCACCTTTATTGATCACTGCTTAATACAATGCAGTTTCACAACTTAATTGAGAAAATCACATAACAAATGTTACCGGAAGTTTAACTCTTAACAACGAAAAGTTTGATAACAAAATCCTGAAGCATCTCAGTTTGATTTGTAGTGATAAAAATCTGAATTCTTACACAGAAAAATGGAAATTCTTTAAATTTAAAGTAAATTAATAGATATCCAAAATAAGAAAAAGGAATTAGAAATCATTCAAGAACTTAGTCACATCTGCTCTAAACCGTTTTTTATTGATGACAAACAGCGCAAAAAATTTCTACAGTCTGATTTAGATTATTTTTATACTAAAAAAGCCAAAGGAGCATATTTGAGGTCCCGAGCTAAGTGGATTGAGGATGGTAAGAAAAGTACTGCATATTTCTGTAGATTAGAAAAAATTAGACAAGAAATGCGATAAATTGCTTGCAAATTAATAATAAACCATGCACAGACTTAAAATTAATATCCAAAGAAATTTTTATCTTTTACAGCAGTCTGTACTCTTCCACATAAAATAACTCAATGGCCGAAACATTCTATCATTTTATTCAACATTTGATTCCTAAAATTGCTGACAATTATAAGCAGATATGTGAGGAAGACGTCACCATAGAGGAATTGAATAAAGCTTTGGGTGCTTTATCCAAGGACAAAGCTCCAGTCTGTGATGGCTTAAGTAAATTTTATAAACATTTTTGGGTTTACATCAGAACCCTTGTCTTTGGAATGCTTACAAAATTATTAGAAAATGGCTGTCTAACACACACTATGAAACAAGGTGTCATCACACTCAGTCCTAAACCTCGAAAAGATCCAACTCTTCTTGATAATTTAAGGCCTATAACACTATTAAATAATGATTACAAGCTCCTGACACACATTTTTGCTAACAAGTTAAAATCAGGCATATCCCAAATTATTTCTGATACTCAATCTGGATTTATAAAAGGGTGCTCTATACATAAAATTTGCCTTATTTTGGACTTAACTGACTATACCCACTTAGTTGAAAATGAAGGCTTTGTATTAATTTTAGACTTTTATAAAGCCTTCGATATGATAGAACATGAATTTATGTTTAAAGCTTTAGATTTATTTGGGTTTGGAAATAAATGTATTAATGTAATTAAAACATTTTACAAAGATACAAACAGTTCAGTGTGTCTTCTACATGGTACCTCACAAAGATTTAGCATTAACAAAGGTATAAAACAAGGTTGTCCAATTTCCCTTTGCCATTTATTGATGCTGCAGAAATGCTTTCCATATCAATTAAAAATGCTCAATTTCGTAAATTAACGGTTATAGGCAAATAGTTTTCTATTAGTCAGCTAGCTGATGACACAACCATCTTCTTAAATAATCTGAATGAAATTCCCAAAATTCTCAAATTGATTGAAACGTTTTCAAAGGCTTCAGGACTTAATTTAAATTTAAACAAATGTGAAATTTTGCCTCTAAAAGAGGCAAAATAGATATAGTCCTATATAGTCCTATATCTACTGCTTTTAATATTCCTGTAAAATCCAGTGTCAAATATCTGGGTGTGCATATAAATAAAAATAAATCTGATTTAGAAAATCTGAATATTTGGGAGAAACTTCAAAAATGAAAAATTAATTTAAATAAATGGACACACAGAGATTTATCTATTCTGGGAAGAATATTTCTCACCAAAATGGAAAGTATTTCCAGACTTATCTACTCTGCATATACATTAGGAATACCCAGTTCAGCAATCAAATTTATCAACAGGATGAATTTTGACTTTATATGGAAACAAAAAACTCACTATAACAGAAAACGTAATTTAATCAAACAGTTTGAAGATGGAGGACTGCAAGCTATTGAATTTGACAGCATGAATGGCACTTTAAAAATAAACTGGCTTCAGTCTTTTTTAACGAATCAAAATGCAATATGGTTCCATATTCCAGATAAAATATTTTCAAATCTGGGCGGAGTTAGTTTTCTTCTTGATGTGACTTTGACATAAAAAAACTGCCTGTTAAACTTTCCTTCTTTCACCTGCAAGTTTTATTATAGTGGAGATTAATCTATAAACATAACTATAGCCCACAAAAATACTCCTTTCTGGAATTGTCATTACATAAAAATTTATAATAAATCAATCTTTGCACATAATTGGCTAGAACAAAGTGTTTGGTCTGAGATGTATTTATTAAATAATGGAGGGATTATGTCTTTTGAAGACTTCAGTGTTAAATATAACCTTCAAATAAATAAAAGTGAATTTCAAAAAATTAGAGCTATTCCCCCAAATATTTTATGTACAGCTAAACGTTTTTCTGACATCAATGATTATAGAACCCCTGACATGCCAGGACTTCTGATTAATAGTTACGATATAACAGATAAAATAAAAAACTCAAAAATTAGGGAATGTTTTACTAGTACTTTGTTTTCTTTTGTATCAAATCCAAATTTTATATTGCATTTCTTTTCAAAGGTTCAAAGGGAAAAAATAAGAACAAATTATTTAAATCTTCCCATGCCTCTAAAAGCTAAGGAAGTCCACTTCAAAATCTTTTCAAGGAATTCCTTAGACTTCGATTTGCTATTGATGATAACACTTGTTTACTTTGTGACGGTGATATTGAGTCGACTGAACATCTTTTCTATGTATTGCAAAGCTTTGTGAGATGATGTGCACCACTGGCTTTTTCCTAAAATTCCAAACTTACCTGAATTTTCTAAGAAAGACATCATTTTTGGGACTCTGAGAAAAGAAAAGACATTTGAAAGGCTACTAAATGTAATAATCATCATGGGCAAGTTTTTCATTCACAAATGTCATTTTCTTAAAGCCAAACCATCTTTCCCCACTTTTCACAAGGAACTCTGCCACCTCTTCTCATCTCTAAAATTCATGGACAAATAACAAGATGCAGAACTGTATAATGTGATAAACAATTTGAAACTGCTGGAAAACCCTTAATGGCTTGTTTTTTTATTGTTTGTTTTGTTCTTTCGTCTCTTCTGTATGGAAGCAGCCTGTTTCGGCTTCTCAAGTTTGTGTACATCTGATGCCGATACCATGTTTGTTGTACATGATGGTAATAAAAGAAAAAAAAAACATGCATATCCGATACGCATCCGATTCAAATGCGACCTAACGTCCACGTCACGTTCATCCAACCTGAATGTCACTTGTCACTATTCTACGTCCTGATACACGTAAGCAGGAAGAATAACAACAACCATGATGGGCCATAATGAGGATTAAGTAGAGTAGTTAATATGCTGCTCTGTTCGGACAGCAACTTCAAATATGTAAGATGTGCTCCACCATTAGAATCCATTTTTACTTCCGCAAACACCGAGAACTTTTTTTTATGGTGGTTGGGAGAACACTGAGAATGCTGACGCAGGACACTTTCGGGTCGTTTGCTCATTCACACTGCAGAACACAAACACGTCGCATACGTTTGCCAGTGTGAATGGACCCGGCAAAAAAATCTGATTTGACCAAAAAATCGGAATTGGGTCACTTCAGGCTGCAGTGTGAAAACAGCCTTACACTACTTGCTACCGGAGTAGCATATTAACAACGTAATCCTCATTATAGTCCATCGAGGTTGTTGTTATACGTCCCGCTTGCGCATATCAGGACGCAGAGTAGTGAGATTTGTCCAGTATCAGTGACGTTCAGTTCGGATACGTATCGGATATGCAAGTGGCCTGGGTCGCATTTGAAAAGAATCCGGCCTGTGCTGTTCAGACTGCGATGAAAACATCAGATTCAGGTCACATTATGTAAAAAAAAAAAAAAAAAATCGGAATTGGGTTTCTTAAGCCTGCAGTGTGAAAGCACCGTAACACCAAAGTTTTGCTAGCAAAGCACATCATCAGCAACCTGCGCTGCTCATATTAACATGTGTGAATTTATTTTTTATTTAACATACAATGGCTGACAGAGATGGGGAAATTGATTTGACCTCAGAAACAATTAAAAATACATTTTCATGATGGGCTTTTTCTAAAGTACTGGACATCGTGAAAACCAGGGGTTTCATCTGTGAGCGGTAATACTTAAAGCTTCTGGGGAGCATTGCAGATTAAATGGCTGGTATTAGCCAAGAATAAAACAAAGAACAGGCCATACAGAGAAGAACTTGTTGCTGTAACTGAAACAAAAAGATTAGCTTCATGACTTTATTGAAGTTTTTCTGTGTAAATAATATAAACAATAATATGCAGTAATTGAATATTCAATAATATTCAGTTACTAAATATGTTGAATATTCTTTTGTATATGAAGAAATGTACAATGAATATTGTACATTTTATTTTCTTGCTTTTTGCCAGTTAGCTGTAGTGTAGAAGCTTGGAGTTGTCCTAGCCGGATTTCTTTCTTATTTAATAACAACAGTATTCACTCCCTATACACCAAAAAAACTGCTAATAATTAATTATTAGTAGGCTAATTGATGAATAAAGAGCACTCCGTAAAGTACCCTGGTTCTCCACCTTCCTCTGAGTATTTGCGCTCCTCATAAACATCGCCATAATAAAGTCTTAGCTGTCTTCTGTGTTTATCTGGATACAGATCATCCATGATCACAGGAACATTGATGATCCTGAGATCATTCATGTGATCACTGAGAACGCATTTCAATACCCGGTCTGAATGGTGCATTTAGAGCAGGATGCTTGAAATCCCATAGCTGATGCTGATGTCAGGGCTGACATTAATGTGTATTTTGTCTGTTAGTATGTTCATCCAACATAATGGAAATAGTGTAAAATGATTAATTACACTCATATATGTTTCAGTCCTTACGGTGGTGATATGTGAATTTCAGTGCTACAATAAATGAAATGTGCTTTTGAAGGAATTTAATCTCATCAAAGCTTTAGTAAAGCTTCATCCTTGTTTGGAGGAGCATGCTGTATAAAAACAGGTTAAACCAAAATGATTTACTATGCAAAACATTAATATTTGCCAAGTTAAGGTAAAATATGATGCTACAAATAAATTATCTAGCAAGCAGTCCAGAGCTTGCTTGATGAAGCCGTCTTCTTTAGGAGACGGCTCTCTGAAAAGAGCTGAAATTCTCATCACTAGTTAGAAACATGCTTGATTACCTGCTAAGTGTCTATGATACATAAAACCTTTTTGAATTATTGTTAAATTATACCAGTTCTCACTAATTCTAGCTTCATCTTCCCTGCATGAAATGTAAACTATTGCTTCAGATATGAATCGCTCATGTATTACACATATACCTTTCCCAAGAGAAGATGTCATGAATGAATTTTGTGTTGCGAGCTTTAGAGCCTTTGATGAACACATTGTGTCCCTCTGCTGACAAAAAACATGCAGGCAAACTTTTCTCAGAAGGCTGATCTCTGTCAATGTGTTTCCTTTTCATCTACCAGGAAAGCCAAGCCAAGAATAAAAAACAACCTCTACAGTTACTCCTGCCAAGTGTCTGAGAGGATATGCATTGATATATGCCTGAGAACAATTTTCATCAGCTAATCTGATCAACACTATGTCAGAGGGATTAAAATCCAATTTGGGCTTTTTCTCAGGCCTTGAATGTGCAATTTACACAGACAAATTGAGAAGACGACATCCTGTGGAAAAAGATTCAAAGGTGTTAAAAGCCCACATTTAGGGCAAGATCAGAGAAATCTGACACGGACACTGATTGCACAGAGGAGCAGATAACAGGTATTTCCAGAAAAAGAGCAAAGATGAAGGCCATTTTGGAGAGGATAAACGACAGCAGGTTATACTTCTTACTGGAAAAAATCTTATATCTATTTGGATTTGATGATCTTGTTTTCAAAATTACACAATGTCTCTATCGGACTTTTTCTCTTTAAGATATACAATCATTCTTTAGGTTTTTTGCATCTGTGGCAAGGTGCTCTTAAGCTAAGTACAAAGCTTAAGAAGATGGGTACTTACATTTGTTTTTATGATTAGCTTTGATGTAACATCAACAGTTTTCACCTGCATGTTTGGTGCAAATAGGCAGATCACAAATATGATGTGGAGAGGAGGTTTGTTCTGATAATCTGTTCCCAGTTTCACAAAGTCTCCCTCTGACTGTTTGTTTCCTCCAGTTTGTGTTAGATAAGCTCTTGTGTGTGCTGTAAAGCAGGTTATTTTCTTGAATTCTAAAGCTCAAAGCACTTCAGGGTTACAATAATAGATTTACTCTTCGTATCCATGATGAGCTAGTAAAAGTAGTTCCTTTATCAAAGTGAAAATGAATATGGCAGAAACATGTTAAACTACATTTCATGACTCTTATGGTCTAAGTTTGAGCACATTAGTTCTTTTTTACCAAAGAACCATGGTGAAGGGATCGACATGCTTCCTGCATGTTTGATGGACAGACAGATATTTCACTAAGATTAAAAAATGCACCATTTCAGAAAACTGAAAAAAACTTCAGGACACTTTTCAATACTGTTTCTGATGTCATCATGTTATTTTGCTTTTTTACTTTAAACCAGAACCATGTTTGATATACATAAAGATGAAAGCCTGTTCATTGTTTCTAGCAAGACGGGGTGCTTTTGTATCAGACTGTAGCTGACCACAGAATGCTGGTCCAACCCGTTCTGTGTTTAACTGGCAAAGTACTTTTCAAGAGTTATATCCAAAATGTAAAATTTTTTTGTCTTTAATTTTGCTCATCTCAGCAATGCACCCAGTCTCTGAGTATAACAAAATAGGAAAAGTAAGATAACCTCTTAAATTTAGTTAAGCACCATTTATAATCCATCACTGAATCACACAATGAAGAAAAATATGCAGCGTATTACATTGTTATCATACACACACCTTCTCACCCTTACTGTGAAATACAAAAGCATAATTTAGGTACAAAAAATATTTGGGTTTCTAAGTGTGGCTATTTTCTACTGCTGGAGTATCTCTCCTCCATACACACACCCACACAGCCACACATACTTATACTGAAAACTGTAGGTCCCTGCTGTGCTTTGCTGAAGCGTTTTCTCATCTGTATTTAACTTGCCTATATGTCTATTTCTGTATCCTGCATAAACTAATTCCAGACACTGATTTACCTGAGAATAAATATGATGCCATATGGAAAGGATTAAGCACTGCAATAAGTCAAGATGACATTGCTGAGTAATGATCAAAGGCAATGAGTCAGCACCTAGTTTAACATTCTGGTTCTCATTCAGTCCTTCATTTGTTTGGGGGTGGAGATTGAATCAGGGTTGGGATTACAGACAGTAACCTCCGCCCTCACTGCAGTGAACTACTCCATCCAGATAACACTTTTGGATTGTGTATGAGATACTAAGAGACACAAAGATTGTACATTAGAGAGAATGTTTGATTTTGAAAGGACAAAGTAAAAATGAACTGCATGCATGGAGACGTTTTTACATGTTATGTTCCGTGGTCGTTTGCTTGTTGTTGTAGATGCATAATCCCAAAGCTGGAAGCAAGATGTACAGCGGCTCCTATACTGGCCAAACAGAACCCTGTCATTGGGCCTCATTCCAAAGCCTTGGTTCTTAAACATACGAACAACCTGCATCATTTTATTGGTAATTTGTGCCTTTTCAGCATTTCATATTCATAGTTTGTTCTCATTATTCTTTTAATTTCATTTCGCTTTTTAGTTTGTTTCTAGTTCAGTGATTAGGTGGACTAAAGTATTTTAACTGGAGCTTGGGGTATTTTGTTAGTAAGTTCTTACATCTTGGAGTGAAGTTGCTTGTTTATTCTTTTTATGTGTGCAGTTCACACCTTCATCTATTGTTCTGTAATAACAATCCTCTCCAACCTTGTATTCCTAAATAAATAATTGAGACTAAATACCATTTGGCTATTGTTTCATGCTAATCAAGTTGTGCACCGACTTGGCATTTTTTTATCTGAATTACTAATTTTGTTAATTTCTTATGTACTTAATACTTATTCATAAACACATTAACCTTTTGTTGCACAACTGTTTCTGTGCATCTTGTGACACATTTCGCCACCTTAGCTATTGAAACCTTAAGTAGTTGTTGAACTTGGCCCATATGTGCAACCTTACATACACCTACAGTGGGGAAAAAATGTATTTAGTCAGTCACCAATTTTGCAAGTTCTCTCACTTAAAAAGATGAGAGAGGCCTGTAATTGACATCATAGGTAGACTTCAATTAGAGACAAAATGAGAAGAAAAAAATCTGAAAATCACATTGTCTGATTTTTAAAGAATTTATTTGCAAATAAGGGTGAGAAATAAGTATTTGGTCAATAATAAAGATTCATCTCAATACTTTGCAATATATCCTTTGTTGACAATGACAGAGATCAAACGGTTTCTGTAAGTCTTCGCAAGGTTGGCACACACCATTGCTGGAATGTTGGCCCATTCCTCCAAGCAGATCTCCTCTAAAGCAGTGATGTTCTGGGGCTAGGGACAGGCAACACGGACTTTCAACTCCCTCCAAAGGTTTTCGACGGGTTGAGATCTGTAGACCGGCTAGGCTACTCCAGGACCTTGAAATTCTTCTTACGAAGCCATGTCTTTGTTGCCCTGGCAGTGTGCTTGGGATTATTGTCATGCTGGAAGACCCAGCCACGTTTCATCTTCAATGCCCTTGCTGATGGAAGGAGGTTTGCACTCAAAATCTCACAATACATGGTCCTATTCATTCTTTCTTGTACACGGACCAGTCGTCCTGGTCCCTTTGCAGAGAAACAGCCCCAAAGCATGATGCTGCCACCCCCATGCTTCACAGTTGGT
>CAEGAE010085221.1:0-13646 GCA_903067095.1 Girardinus metallicus
TGTTTTTTTGTTGGGTTTTTTTGTTTTTTTTTTTTTTTTTTGGTTTTTTTTTTTTTTTGGGGGGTTTTTTGGGGGGGGGGGGGGGGGGGGGGGGGGGGGGGGGGGGGGTGCGCGTGTGTGTCTGCGCAGTGTTTTGGGGGTCATTTAAGGACTTAAAACTCTTCTTTATTGGACAATACAGCAGTTTCCAGTTCACGGATGTATTCTGATTTAGAAGATTTCGTGACAAAGACAGTGATGACTCACTTCATCCCCAAGTGGGCTTAGATGTTTGTGTTTATTATTCAGCGGAGGAACCAGGGCAGAGATAATGGATTTTTCTGTCCTGTCCCATCTTGGACGTTCCTGTTCGTGTGCGTCCCACTCAACAGGTGTTCATCCCACAGCGCAGACGTCTAAATCCAGTGCACCCGTGTTCTTAAAAAGCAGAGGAATTTTCTCCTCAGCCTAATCCTCCTCATGATTTTCAGTCTCCTATCCACTTTTTCAAAAGGTTTTGCTTTTCTTTTACATAGCTGAGGACCTTTCTGTTTCTGTGTGTTCAGGGAATAGCCTCTGTTCTGCAGCGCCGATCTGACAATGAGGAGTATGTCGAGGTTGGACGCCTCGGACCCTCAGATTACTTTGGTGAGTGTTGTCTTTTTAATTAATTTCTCATATTTAGAGCTTTTTTAAGAATGCACCAATATGAGCATTTTCACCAATATCTAGGCCTATGATGATAACAAATTTGTATTACTCTGTGTGGAATTAGTTTATAAAATAAATGAACTTTTTAGTGATGTTTTTAATTTGCTGAGATGCATCTGTCTCTGATTTTGACCTTCCACTCCTGTTGCATCCAGGTGAGATCGCCCTGCTGCTGAACCGTCCCCGGGCAGCCACCGTCGTCGCCCGCGGACCCCTCAAGTGCGTGAAGCTGGACCGGCCCCGCTTCGAGCGCGTGCTGGGGCCGTGCTCCGAGATCCTCAAGAGGAACATCCAGAGATACAACAGCTTCATCTCCCTCACCGTGTGAGAGCTCAGCCCCTCCGCCCCCACTCCACAAGCAGGGGTGTGCACCATCATCAGCAGCATCAGAGGTTTAGCGTCAGGGTTGGGAACCAGGGGGAGTGTTTGGACACAGGGTGAACAGCAATTTTAAATACAAAATGACACAAAAAGCTTGTTTCCTACTTTTACTTCTTTCAATTTGCATTCTTTTTGTTTTTTTTTTTATCTTGTGCACTTTGACTCAATCTACTTGTCATGTAGCTGTAAAAATCAGAAGAGGACAGAAACCATTTAAATCATGATCTATTGTAAATGAGTCGCTTTACGATGCACGGGGGACTTGCATAAAAAATGGTGTTTGCACTTTGATGTATTTTACAGAGCATGCAGACACATTCAGGAATCACGGAGGAAGTGAAGTCATGTTTACGCACAGCGTCAGGAATTGGGTACACATTTCTTTGCTTGCTGGATGTTGTTGCTTTTTGATGCCTTATTATTTTAATTTTTTATTTTTATTTTAACTCTGCCTGTGCGTTGCATCTTTTCTCAATCAAAATAAACACGCACTACACAGATCTTTGTTCCCTGAAATGTACTGTAGTCAGAGAAGTATGAAGAAAACTTTTCTTGGCTGTTTTAATATTTTCTTTGTGTCGAAGGAGTAACTTTGTTATCCTTATCAAGTTGAAGATTGCTAGATGTAGCTGGGGGCTTACTTTGTAGATTTTTTATTGCTAACATATACAGCAATAAAAAACATTTCATTTGTGTTAAAATGTACTGTCTGTGCATCCAAAGAGTGATACAGCTCTTTGTTGCACTGGTTTTCCTAACTTTAGCAGCTGTTGGGGCTAATTTGACAGAATGGTATGGATAATTACTGTCAGACTCTGCAGTGTAGAAACATATCTTTTTTTTTTTTTTACCTGCTTTATCTGTTATGCAGCTCTCGCAATTTTTTTCATTTGGTGATTTCTTGCTCTCTGGGCCTGTTTTAAACCATGCATCCACTTTGCGGAGCTTGGATCTGAATTTTAAAGCTGATGTTCAGAGCGAGCTTTCAAGATATTTTCTTTTACCTCCCACATCATCTTGCTCAGATAAACTTGGATCATCATCCATCCATCCATCCTTGTCACAGTTCCAGGTGTTTTAATCTTTTTAATTATTACTCTCACTGCAGATGTGGGCAAGTCGAGGCAAGAAGCTATTAACTTGTAGCCATTTCCTGAATTAGGAAGATCAACACACATCACACAGGCACACACCGAGTGATTCCGAAACGGATTCTGAACATGTCACACTGTGTGAGGTTGATTATATAAAAAGTTGTTGGTAACAATGCCGTTCTGTACGACGGGAGATGGCAGACTGCAGGGCTGCGGCAAATGCAGAATCACAGCAGAAATGGAAAGTTTTGGATGGGAAAGCAGAGTTGGATTCTGGACAGAAGGAGTGGAGAATGAAGAAAAGAAGTCATTGTGGAGGCACTTACTACTTTCCTACATGAGAGGAATAGGAAGGTTAATAAGCTTTTATAAATTTCCCCTCAAAAATTCTAACACTGACTAATATTTTTTGTAAGTCATCTTTGCACAGCGAAAACCCTGCTTCTTTTGAATGATATTTTCTCATGTATTTTTGATTTTGAAGTGTGGCTGAGAGAAATTATGCTCTGTTTCATGTCATATTTATTCCCCAGAGGCCATCCCTGCACAGTGTGAACCTGGCTTCTGAGTCACATCAGATTTATTCCCCAGTGAAACCAGATTACTTGATAACCAATCAAAACTTTGAGACGTTCTGGTTATCTTAAAATATGTGAGAAAAAAATGATCAAACTTTTGGATTCTTGAAACATACTTTTTTCCCCCAACTTATAATAAATGTGTTCAAGGTTTTTTTTTCTTCTAAATTTTCAGTGTGACATTCACTTCTAAAAGAAAAGGGTTTTTTTTGAAGAATTTTTTTGACACTATTTTGGAGGGGGGAAAAACACGCGCACACACACGCACACACACATTTATTAAACCTTTTACTTGAATGGTGTGAGCAGTGTTAAACTGGAAGTTCATCTTGGTTAATATATCAGTTGCTGTAGCCTGAAGATTTCAGCTCTGTGAAGACAATAATTGCATCTTCTCAGTTTGATATGATTACCATTTTACCCCACTTCATGAGAAACTGCAGCCCAGCATTACCATTGAGCTACATCACACTTTTGATACACAGACAGTACTTGTTGAGAGCACTTCTTCATTCCTGTTTTCAGCTTTTCTGTCAGGTTAGTTGAAAAATCACAAAAATATGTAGAGATTGTAACGTTTCTGTGAGCTGTTGTTCTCCAAAGATTCAGTCGTGTCATCTCCACACGACCGAACCTGAAAGGCTTACTCCGTCTCAGGACTGAATAAAGAAATCTGCTTGTTTTTGAGGGGATTTTGTTTGATGTTTTAGTACTTTTGCACCACTTTCAAGTTTAAAACGTTGGGTCAGCACCATAGTCTGATTCAGATGTTTTGAAATGTTCTCAAGAAGAGAAAGTTGAGAAAACTAAGAACTTGTGTTGGTTTCCTTTGATCCACACTTCTGTAAGCGTTGCACAACTGACCCGATGTAAAAATGGGACCTTAAGAAAAAGAATCTTTCTGTATTTCTCTTCTGTGTATCTTTTTTTTTTTCAACTATCAAACCATCTTGAGCAAATAAAGATAAGCTTCAGAAACTCTTTTGATTTGATGTCATTTTCTTCTGGGTCTTTTTGGTCCCTGGGGGAGTGTGACTTTTCCTCACATTCTTTCTTCCTATTTATCCCAGCTTTTGGCACCTTCTCCTCCTTTCCTGAGTGGACTTAGTTCCTACTCTTTTCTTTACCTCACCTCGTGTTCTTAACTGCACATAACCTCTGTTAGCTGTTGAATCTCTGATAATTTTCCTTCTCTCTCCTGCTTCCCTCCTCAGTCACGTCTCTCATATTTCTTCCTACAGGCTTCTCCCTCTTTTTCCCACCCTCCACTCTTATCTTTTGTCTGCTCTGTCCTTCTTCTTCTCACGTTAAGCCAAGTGTCAGTCATCCCTCATAGGGGGGCTGTCAGAAAGGCTTGGAGCTCCTCCCAGGCGGTTTACACCACCGTTGACTAAAGCCTCTACAGCTTTGACACATTCCTCTTCATCTTAATGTCCACTAAATCAACTGAGGAATGTGCCCCCAACTCGCTGACATTGAGTTTAATACTCCCCTCGCCACACAGGCACAACTTCTTTGCTTTCACAATGTGCGCTAACGGACCTTAACAAGTTTGGGTGTTTCCTCAGGTTGGTGTCAAGCTATCGGTTCAACATCTTCTGATTGCAATTTTGGTCCACAAGTGTCTTGCCCAAGGATAAAATGACTGAGGGAGAAAGAGCCGGCATTCAAACCAGCAACCCACTAGTTACAAAAAGCTGTGCTATTTCCTGAGCCACCCTCACCTCTGAAGAAGAAAGTCCAGTCATAGGCTTTTGACCTTGAGCTCAAGGGTACACAGCTGGACACTTACCCAAAATCCACCAGCGAATCCATCTCTAACTCGCTCACAAAAGCCAAATTGAAGGTATTAGTGGGACCTAGTCAAGGTGCAGACTTAAATCTGACTGAGATGCTGTGGTATTGAAAACTTTACAATGTGTCTTCATTAAAACAATCCTGCACATAAGCGTGGATCCGTTTCCATTAATCAAAGTTGTTCATTAGGCTTAGAGGGGATTCACACAGGGCAGCATACGTTTGGATAGATTTCTTCTGTCCTTTTTCATAGTCAGCAGAAATAATCATTTAAAAGTGCATCTTGTCTAGTTGTCTGTGTCTGGAAGATCTTTTTCACAGCATTCTACATGGCTGACTGGAAAACAATAAATGAGATCGTTACTGGGTTAAAACTTCACTAAAGTTACTGTGGGGAAATGGAAAGAATGAATTTAGCTACCAGGTATTTTAGGCTCTTTGGTTGAACTCAGGACAGGTGCAAACCAACCATTTCACAGCCCAGCCTGCTGACAGCTCACTAAATCCATTCATTTTGATTCAAAGTTTTGGAAATAGCATGAAACTGAACCCTATAAGTACCACTATTATTCAAGCATTTACTAAAGAATGCAGCATTTGTATGACAGGGTACGCCTAAATTAACAAAAGAGGAACTGGTCACCTAAGCCTTCCCTTTTGTATCTGTGTGTGTGTGTGTGTGTGGGGGGGGCGTGCATACATGTGTGTGTTCAGAGTACCAGATTAGACACGGCCATTACCAAGCCATCCTGGGTGGGCTAGCTAAGGACAAATCTTGGCACTGTCACATGTGCAGTGTTATGAAGCCTTGACACGATGGAACAGAGCCAGTATAGGAGTAAACACAAACACACACTTTCAGCCTATGCTGCTTTTATATTAGATCACTTGGTCCTGCTGCAGAGGTTCTCAATGGCACGCAACTCCCCATGACTTCGTTGGAGTATATATAAAAAAAAACGAATAGCAGCTCTAGAATCTGTACGACAACCACAGCGCAGTGTAGAGTTGTTGTAGAAAGATGGTTTCCTTTTCCGTTTTTTTTTTTTTTTTACAAATAAAAATCTAAAAAATGGGAAGTGTGTTTGTGTTCAGCTTCTCTGAGGCAAATCTTTGTTTAACTACCCTCAACTGCTGCCACAGCTACCAGCTTCTCAACTGGATTTACATCTGGACTTTGAGTAGTCCATTTTTGAGACCTTAATACATCTTTATCTAAGTCATTTTTGAACCTTTGATTGCATGTTTAGTGGCAGAAGGTCAATATCCACTCACCTCAAGTCTTTTGCATTCTCCGACTGGAGAATGTTGGGTATAATGCAGTGCAGAGGGCTGAAAATAAACATTTACTACATTTTTCTGATTGTTATTTGTGAAAATGTGAAAAACATGCACAAACATGCATTACTT
The DNA here is from genome assembly GCA_903067095.1 of Girardinus metallicus. Lineage (NCBI taxonomy): Eukaryota > Metazoa > Chordata > Actinopteri > Cyprinodontiformes > Poeciliidae > Girardinus > Girardinus metallicus. The sequence goes on from CAEGAE010085221.1 coordinate 5,951, forward strand.
TGTGTTGGTCTATCACATAGAGTCAGTAAAACAAATTGAAGTTTGTGGGTAAACTTTTAAGATATACTTTTATGATGCCAAGTAGTGATAGTCTTGGTGTCTGCTATTACTTCAACCTTTCCCACCTCTTACGCCGTTCCTTATTCACACTCACTGATGAGTAAGTCTGCTGACTACTTGTCTCCGAAAATCTGGACGAGACTTGAGGATGAGGATGGAGTTAGAGGAGGCAATGAGCAATCAAGAGGCAGAAGTGAAAGATCACACAAGCTTCACTGTGGGACCCATAACAATGGCTTTCTAGATTTTTCTGAATCCTCTGAGAGTAACTCACATAAGCGCCTTAGAGTTTATCCCAACATGGAAACATTTTCCCCACTCATTTATAGTGTGGCTTCTCATGCACATCCCTCCAAATTCCAAGTTTTATATAAAGAGTGCCTAAAATTTACAAGATTAACTATCTCGGAGGAATTTGGTGTTTTTTGTGCATTTTTTTTGTATAATCCCACACACTCTTTTTATGAGAAGATATTTAAACCTGGCACAGCGCCATGGGGTGTGTTAGCATCATCACCTCCCCCCATGCCTTTTTCTTGACTCTCCCTCTTTTGTTTTCTGGCCTCTTCGTTTCTCTCCATGTTCCCATAGATGCCATCTCTCCTCCCTCTCCCCCTCCTCTCCACAAGAGGGATTCAGGCTAATTAAAATGCTAGGTGATCTCCATTGTTTCTCCCTGCTTCCCACTTTCCAATTCAATCTCCCCCGCCCCAACCACCTGCACTAATGATCATTGACTCTGATACTCAGCTGTCAGGATATATTGGGTGTGGTGACCCGGTGGCTTCAGAGCCGGGTTTAGCCTGGTTTAGTTGAAAAATCTCAGTCCAGGGGCGTCCTCTTCCTCTGCTGGGTCCCTAGTTCTAATTCTCAGCTCTAATCGCGACCTTCTCAGGTCAAAGGCCACCACCAAGACTTGTCACAGGTGGTTGAGCAACAGTGAGGTTGATAGGATTGAGACTTTAAGGATGAGCGCGACAATATCAAGAGGAGAAAAACTCCAAACTGAGTTAAAAAAATGTCTCTACAGTGAAAACATAGATAGTTATTTAGTTGTGTTGTTACGTCTGTAGAAATAATATAAAAATATTCAATAAACCTTAACATTGTTCACAAACTTCACATAAAAGGTTCCATTCAAAAATCCTGCTGCAGTATCATCAGTACAGGAGTTAAAATAGTTTATAGTTTTCATTTTTTATTTTATTTAATCTATTTTACCAGGTAGGTTAGTTGAGAACAAATTATAATTTTCAGCGACTACCTGTAGTCATAATATAATTTTGTAGATTTCTAATTGAGCTTATAACTTCCATTTTTCTGTTGCATTGTTTTTAAATATTCTTGTGTACAGTTAAAAATAACCTTGTCTATTTTACACTGCATATTCAAAGGAACAACATTATTAAACCAACACAACATGGCAATAGATGGATTATCAAGAAAATTAAGAAAAAACTTGTAAAGTCTCATAACCTGGAACTAAATCTAGTGCAAACAATTATTTAAAATGTTTTAACCTACATGCGAAATCCTCATGTGTTGTGGAAAATTAACACTAAATGTTCCTCATGGTTAAACATGGCGATGGCAGTATCATACTGTGGGGATGTTGTTCTTGGATGGATTGATCTAAATCAATACAATATGATCCTGGGATCCCTGGAACCTAAATGGTCATAAAATGCAGTCAGAGCTACAACTGACTGGTTATGTTTAAAACTTAAGGGGGCTCAATGACTACGCAAAGGACCACATGTGCCGACTTGCTGAAATTCTGGAATTTTTTTGTTTTGGTTTTAGACATCTGTGTCACTCAGCCTATTTTTGAATTGCTTGAAGAAATATTTAAAATTTTAGTGGCACAGCCATAAAGGTGTTTCTCTGACTCTGGTCAATGTAACCAGGCAATTGCAGCTGGGAATCAGATACAGGGAGTTGTTTTTTCCCAACTTCCTGTTAGCAAACTCACCCCACTGAGGCACATAAAAGAAATTAAAGATTGGAAACAGAGAAAAAGAAAGACAAAAAGAGAAAGCTACAAAAAAGAGAAGTGGATGCGATACCATCTGTTTGTTATTCTGCTTTTCTTTCCCAAGCTTGTTATCGTTCCTCATTTCCTGCTGGACGACAAGTAAATAATTCACATGTATACATGTACCAACACTGAGACCAGGCCTCCCCATCTTGCCTCAGATTTGGCCTCACTTTCAAAGCTATTTCCCAGTCAGCGGAGCCTCCAAACGACGTGTAGAGAAAACAAACCGAATGTTCCCCCGACATTCTACATCGCAGAGGCGGATGAACAAAAAAAAAAAAAAAGAAAAAAAAGGAAAGAGTCAAAAGCATTTTTCAGAGTAAGATATTCCATCATGCACATAATTCTGCAGTCTCTTGCCTACATCGATCCAAACCCAGAACAATGCATCTCTTCAGTCGGGCTCTGACTTCATTCCCAGGGGAGGCAGCTCAGCGGTTGTCTCAATTATTTCTTTTTTCCCCTGCTGCTGCTCTCAGGGGAATTGTCGGGGATTGGAGTACAGATCGTAAAAAGTGCTCACACTTTTTTTCTAATCACATCAGGAAGATGAAGGAATGCAATAAGAAAAAAAAAAAGTCCCCGCTGAGTTGTTAGGATAATGGCCACAAAGGCTGACTAAGAAGATGAGATATTCTAGAACTTGATGTGATTTACTTCACAATTTTCAGATTAACACTCTTGAAGCACCTTGGGTTTCCAAAACACTTGCCTGCGCTTGCTGATTCTCCAGATTGGATCGGATACAGTACATCTTTACTGATTGATGCATAGAAGTTCAGCCCCTCAGGAACTCCCACATTTCAGGGATAATTAAGCATGAGTGCTTCACCTCCCCTCCCACCGCCTCTGAAAACTTTCATCCCTCACAACACCACCTCTCACAAGGTCAAAGCAAAAAGTTGTCAAGTGTCTCTTGACAGACATCCACTCACCCTCTGTTTCCTCCTCAAGTGTCCAAGAATCTGTCCAGCATCCTCCGCTGTGCCCAAAGCAGCGCTCCAGGTACCGAGGCAGCATGTGTAGAAAAGAGCAAGGGTGGCCCACCTATCCCTAAAACCCCGCAGGACCCATCAGAAGGGTGACCCAGCTCTACCCTAAACCTCGATGGAATGTGTGGATTTGACTCAAAGCTGTAACCAAAGAGCACTCTCTCCCATCTTTAAGCCCATAATGGAACCACTTCCTGCTAATAATCGCTTTGTTGTGATCTCTCTCTTTAGTCACTTCATCTTGACTTGTAGAAAATGAAAATAAGGAATATCCTTTTGTGGTTTTGCTTTGTTTTTATTTACTCTATTTCCCACTTGTTTCAGCTCATCAATTAAGTTTTAATATCAGACTAAGTTAACCTGAATAAATGTAAATAACTGTTTGAAAACTAAAAACAAAACCTGTCCAAAATAAGCTGCCGCCGTGTGAAAAACTAATCAGCCACCTTATTAATCTTAACCAGCCACATCCAGGTTTAAGAAATCACGTCAGACATGTTAGCCTACTTCATGTCAGTCGACATGAAGTAGGCTAACAGATGTCAAAAAGCAGCCCATCATGCTTCAATCTACAGAAATTCAAGAACAGATGAGAAACAGTCTGCAAGAGTCTAGAAAGCCGTGTTTAATACTTTGGGACTCCAGTATTAAACTGGCATACTATCCACAAATGGTGGAAATATGAATCAGTGGTGAATCTTCAAAGCAGTATGTTGGCTACCAAAATGACTCAAAGAGAAAGTGAGCAAAACCCCAGCTAATGTTTTCCAAAACAATAACATGATGATCCCCAAGACTGATGGGAAAATATGGAACTAAGACAAAGGTGGAACTTCTTTGTCTAAGGCTGCTTTAATTTTTCAGGAATGTCTCATAGGAAACCATGAAGGAGTGTGCACATCCATCGGGTTTTGGTTAAGAGAATGAGCCAATTCATAAATAAATAAATAAAGACTTTGGAGTGGCCTATTCAAAGTCCAGACTTAAACACGGTTGTAGATGCTTTTTCACAGTCTTCATGCTTGAAAACCCTCCAGCGAGGATGAATTAAAACAATCCTGGAAAAGAGAGGAGGGCATAGTTCCTCCACAGTGACATAAAAAACCCAAACCCAGTTATTAGGTTTAGGGAGCAACTTTTCTGGAAAGCTTTTGTTTTCCCTGGAGAAATCATTATTTTAACAGTACTTTATATACTAAAGGTAACGGTAATTTTATTTTTTATAGCACATTTTCAGCAACAAGGCAATACAAGGTGCTTATAGTAGTAGTAGTTATAATATATTCTACTCCAATGCCACATGGATTTTAGCAGTAAATTAAAATGGAGTTTACCATTCTCACAGAAACCTAAAAAATGGGATTAATGTTCTGGTCTAAGTTCTTACTGATTCTAAATATAAATAAATAAACAAACAAATAAATAAATAACAATAAAAAAGTGATCATCATCTGTTAGATTTTTGTTCCAGAGCCAACGCAGCAGAACTGAACAGACTCAAATGGATCATATGCGCTGGGGATCTTTTACTGAACCAGCTTACTTCATTCCTTTTTATGAGGACTTTTAATAGCTGCTGTCTGACACTTGGATATACACCTTAACCATAGCAACTCATGACGTGGGCAAATGAAACATTGTTTGGTCTAACCTTCCACAAAGATGTTTTGAAGTGTTTTAGAAAAAACAGTAAGAAATAAAACTAAAGTTTGAATCCAGAGATGGCAGACCTCACTACACCTTGATGACAGAATGGATTTCTGTCAAATAAAACTTAAAATATTTTGTTTTTGTAAAGCAGGTCCTCCAGCGAACTCCATAGTACGTATTTTAGAGTACACTTGTGCCTGCATCTGCAGCTTCTACTAAAGACAAGAATGCCAGAAAAAGTCTTTCCTGATCCCAGAGGTTGGATCATAGCTGCTACTGCTTTTATAGCCTCCAATAATAACAACAATAAAAGCACCAAAGACCTTCTGTAATTATTTTTTAAAAGCAGCAGCGGTGCTGTTTTCAGAGCAGCTACCTGGGCAGGGGGTCGAGGGATTACATTAGCCTCAGTTAATCGTTAGCATGATGCGTGCGAAACAGCTTCGCAGTACGGCCCATAAAGTAGGAAGGAGTTTCTCTCCTGGAGTCTAAGTGCTTTTTCAGCTAAGTTTGGTGTGGTTGCCATAGGAGTTGCAGTGTTGAGGAAAATCTCTGTTTAATCCTTTTGTGAAGCTGCCTCCAGGCACGTTTGGTGCTGATGCTGAGGACATAAAGCAACCAAATTGGATTCTCAAGACGTCTTTGAATCCAACCATTTCCAGTCTCTTTACCCCATTCTGTTTTTCAGCTAAGTCATCTTCACTCCTCTCTCCCTCAAACCAAGCTTAGAAATATTTTTCTTAATCCCATACATCACCACCATCATCACAACCACCCTGGTTGCCCTCGATTTAAAGTCCATAAAATTGTGCCTATTCTATAGCAAGTGAAAGAAAAGTAGAATGAAAGGTAAGAAGGTGGAAGCCGCACTTGTGAATTTAAGTAATCATGAGCTTATAGTATCCAAATAAACCACCGAGGTCAGCTTTGTGTGCCCCCTCTGAGCTCGTCTGTCATGTATGGATGTGAAGATGGAATTTCATTGGATTTGTAGACAATCCCTTTTGCCTGTGCTGTATTTATTGCATCCCCAGGAATGCTCTCCCATGAACTCTACATCTTCTCTTTTACCCTCTGTATTGGTTGCTTCTTGTTTGTTTTGATGACTTCTCTTGATGCAAAATCTTGCAAACTGTTATGTATTTATTATGAATGTGTCCTTGTATATGTTTCATTCTATGAAGCACTTATTCCAGGGCCAGATAATGTAAGACAATACTGGTCCACAACTTTCCCATTGGCACTGGCGAAAGAGCTTGCTACCATAAAGTCTGGACTCTACTTATAGACTTCTAATTTTCATCTGTCCTCCTGAGACTCCATTGAGACAGGGCAGCTCTGTGCCCTCTCTGCCATTTCCACATCGTCCTGTCCCAGCTTTGATGTTCGCCCCGCCAAGAACCTGATTTGTGGGTTAGCCACGTCCTCCCCTGTACTAGCCTCCGAACTCACCCGATGCCTGGACACACTGGGAGTTCCCAGAGTTTCGTTGGAGTTGGAGGGGGGAAGAAGGAAAAGAGGGATTTGGGTCAGACCACCGCAGAGTGGGGGAGACCCCTGTCTTCCTCCTCGCCAGTTCCCATCGCTCCCAACACAACGCACACATGTTGAAAAGGTCAGGTCTTGATAGACAACAGAGCACCGGCAATTACACTGCTATTTCTTAGAGGCTGGAAGTCCCCTGTTTCATGTGCGAGAAAGTGTATGCGTGTGTGTATGTTTGTGTGTGTGTGCAGTAAGAAAGAGTTGTTTTTTTTTCTCTCATAGAGAATAAAGAGGCAGTGTTTTAAGGGGAAAATGAGCTGGGACAGGGGGAACGGGTAGCTGCTTGCAGGGACTTGTGCCCACATTGCTTCATGTCTGTCTGTCCAGTTAAAGAAATTGGTAAATGTGCATGAGGGAATGGAGGTGTGTAAATGTGTAAAGTTTCCCAAATGTAGCCTATATGGAAGTGTAAGAGAACTGAAATACCTTCAATAATTTTGTTTGACTGAAGCTTGCTGTCTGAGGCTTTCTTTATACTTTTGTGGTCGAGAGTCCATTGCTATGGGTCTAATGGGACTTAAATGGTGACTCAGCAATGATATAAAGAATGCTTTGCAAAAATGTTCATGCAGCTTAAACTACAAGCTAAATTGGTCTAATCAAACACATAAATGTTTAGATCTAAACCATCCCCTTGCAGCTCTGTCTGTCTATCTAGTCTCAAGACTTTTGCAGCCTCCATCAGGTTTGACTTGTATTTAACTCCATCCATCCTCAGATCAACAAGTTTCCTCTTCAGGCAGAAGACATCGTCCACTCTGCATGATGCTGCTGCTACCATGTTTTATTATACAGCTGTGTGAACAGTGTTAGTTTTCCATCATACATGGTGCTTTGCAGTCCTCCATGTCTGCAGCTCCTCTAGAATTACCACAGGTGTCTAAGCTGTTTCTTTAACGATGCTCTGCCTTAGTTTAGGTGGACTGTCATGTCTTTTTTAGGCTTAGAGTTGTAGTATACTCAGTTTTCTGATGATCTTGAGATAAGAAACCTCTGCTTCAAATTTCTCCACAACTTTCTTCTCGACTTGTTTGCTGTGTTTTTCGGTCTTTGTGATGTTGTTCATTCAGTAATGTATTCTAACAAAACTCTGAGACCTTCACAGAACAGATGGATTTATACCAAGACAATACACACACACACGAACACGCCCACACGCACACGTCTCCATTTGCAGATTCAGTGAATTTTGATCTGAATCTGATGTTTGTTTTGGGAATTATTTGTGTGATGTAAAGGGGCCTGAGGCTGCACAGTGGCACAGTTGGTAGAGCTGTTGCCTTGCAGCAAGAAGGTTCTGGGTTTGATTCCCACCCCAGGGTCTTTCTGCACGGAGTTTGCATGTTCTCCCTGTGCATGCGTGGGTTCTCTCCGGGTTCTCCGGCTTCCTCCCACAGTCCAAAAACATGAC
>CAEGAE010085230.1:0-37585 GCA_903067095.1 Girardinus metallicus
CAGTTTCTTGGGGTACAGCGTTGAATAAGTAGAACCCAGAGCGCTACATCTAGCCTTAGATAACAGAAAGCGCTACACTACAAATCCAGTAATACTGGACTAAACCAGAGTTTAGACCAAACAAAAACAGAATGCAATAGAACAGAAATAGCGAGATTTGTAAACCACAAAAAAAAACATTTTGTGGTAACTTTCAAGTGCGTTTTCAAATGGACACACCAATATCGAGAGATTTTCAGTACAAAATAAACGTACATGTGCACATTTACAAATTACACAATCAAATTCAATACAGATTATTTTTCCTTCAAACTCGCAAATGTGATAATTATTCGTTCAAAAAGCCTCCAGCGCATACAAATTGTTAAAATTGTAGCTCACTCTGGAAGTTTTTTTGAGACAGGCTTACACAGTTTACAAATACAATATTACACACAGATATTTTGAGTATTTTTTATTTCCTTAGCTCTTGGTTTCTGTAGTTTGGTGTCGTCCATCCATCCTGTGGTCATTGGGTCCATCTTGGAGAGCTCCCTGGTTCAGATTTGTTTCAGTTTATTCCAATTTCACTCAGAAACTCCTAAAACCAGTAACAGGAAGGGAACTTTTCCATCTGCCCGTCACCAGATATAAATATTCAGCAACATCTGGCCTCGGTGCAAAGGGTTTTAAAGCAGTCATCTGTTGAAGTGTTGTTAGCAGACACTTGATTATGGTCGCGGTTTGAACATAAAACAGCCGGCGCTCCTGTCTCCAGCGGGGCTCTTATCACCCTGAGGCATTCTGTCGCTTTAATATAAAGTCAGACCTGCTGGTCTTTTGAGGCAGATCTTGATGTTGGCCTGTTATCAGATCCAGCTTGTCTGTTCTGATTTCTGGATGCTGTGCAGATGAGCGAGGTGTGAACCTCCAGGACTTTCCTCAGGCTACGGTCCTGGACGGGTTTGGAATAACCGACTGTAATATTCCCAACAACATAAAACCTCTGTTCTCATGTCTTTATAAAAGATCAATGATGTTTTCTGTCATATCAAAGCCCAACATCTACAGTTACATTTAGCTGTTTTTGACGTGGTGGATCAAAAACAAACTAACCAGTTAGCGTAGCAACTTAGCTAAATGAAAAATTTAACCTGCAGCAAGAAAGGACTTATTGTTGTCAGATGTAGTGTACAGTTACAAGGGAGAGAAACAAAATAAAGTCTATTTCCTGTTTAGCTTTTGAGTTAGCATTAGCACTGTAGCATAGCGAGCTGCTACCGGAAGTTAGAAAAGTAGACCTGTCACAATAGCACGTTTTTCTGGATAATAAATTGTCCCAGAAATTAATGCAATAAACAATAATATTGTCGTTTCGAGACAGTTTTAAAGAAATACAATGATAATTGCATAACAATGCAAGTACATCTCTCAGAACCAGAAAACTTAAACTTTGTAAAGAACTCTTTCCACTAGTTCACCAAAATGAAACAAAACAACAAAAAACAATTGATAAAAACAAAACAAAAACCTCAAACAACCAAATCATCAATAAAATGAATTATGAGGTCACCGTAAACAAACCTGCCCTTTTTGTTAATTATTGGAATGGGAATTATTGATTAATTGCTGATAGTGACAGACTCACAGACACGTGTCAGTTTAAGGAGCCTGTGAGCTGTTTAATGACAGCATCTACTTAAGTTTGAACCACATATATTTTTTTATTTTTTGGAACAAAATGTGAAGTTCAGGCCCGGTAAGCCCTTTAAGCTCCGGGGCAGCAGACTGGATTTGTTAAAGAACAGGATCAGCACCCTAATCAAAATGTGTCAAAACAGGTACATTTTCTGTGGAAGATTTGGAGTTACATCCCTCAGAAAAACCCTAGTACACCACTTTTTAAAGAAATTGAATCCAGGTTTTCATCCTTTGTACCAAAACCTGCAGAAGGTTTTGTTTTAGCTGAACTGCCCCTCTGGCAGTGTGTCCATCTCTGGACCAGCGGACCTCTTGTTTCCAGTAATCACTTTGCCTGTGTTCGTTGCCATAAGCAGACTTGGCCAACACATGAATAGAGCCGCTAACTTAATTAGGACGATGTTAAAAGTACAATGAAATAAATGAACCTCATTCAGATCGACTGTGAGCTAATTCTGGTGGCCATACTTCCAATTACTGCACTGCTTTCCTCCCGCCTTTCCCCTCAAACAAAAGAGCAAGAATCATAAGGCTGCTATCACTTCCTGCCATCTTAATGCCTTTATGAGAGGAGCTGTAAACCCAAAGCTCTCGGATATCTACTCCCCCTCCTTACTGCTTTCTAATTCCACCCGTTCTTTTCGGTGTACAGGTGGATATTTCTCTCATTTTCTTCAAACTCTCAACAACATTCACACAATCGTCATGACTTCCAGTACCTGCTAACAGCGCTGCCTCTCAGCTGGAAGGCCATGTGAAGCGCTCTGAAACGGCTCTGAGTGGTGAATTGAACTACGGTGGGATGCAGAATGCGCCAGAATGGCAGGAGTACAGCAGCCAGCGCGCCGCCGACAGACTCCTCTGGCAGCAGCTGTGATGACTAGCTGCTCGTTTTGGCTGCTTCCCCTCGCCATCACCGTCTCTGAGAGAGAGCCGACCAGAATTACTGCGGAACAGTCTGGAACGACGGACTAAATCCGTCCTCAGACTTCAGGGCTTCCCTGCATGGGAACCGAGATTATCTTCGTTTACGGTTGGAAACGAAAAAGGTTCAAACGCAGCTACGGTTTTCAACGGTTCAGTAACAAGTGTTGCTGTAAGATAAGTTGTCCCAGAAGTTTTTACAATGATAATATTCTTGTTTTGAGACCACTTTCAACTAATATAATGTAAGAACACTTTCTCAAAGATTAATAAACTTTAAATTCTAATGAACATTTGACACTGGAACCGGAAGACATTTAAAATAAACAAAATAAAATGAATGATGAAGTTTTCGTAAACAAAATTATCCTTCAGAAAGAACAGCTAGTTGAGATCAAAGCACCAGGCTGAAAACTTTTATCATCCAGTTTATGTTTGAAAGAGAGAGAGAGAGAAGACAAAAATAATTAATCATGCAAATCATTGAGAATTTATTGACTTTGCTTTAATATCTTATGTGATTGATTTAGTGCTTCATTGCTTATTACATCAGGCCTATACTTTTCATGCAAAGCCAATAAAAGAGAGTTTTAAAAAGTCCCATTGTCAAATCCACTGGCATGTTGCATCGTACAGCTTGTGTTTCTTTCATCCAGTCGAATGGAGACTAGAGATAGGTTCCCCTCCCCCACCCGTAGCTGCAAGCTGTCGGTCAGCTGTGTGCCTAACAATCATGAACACAAGTCATTCAGTTTGATTACATTTGCATCCTGACAATAAAGGTCTGCAGTCTAAAACACAAAATTCCTGATGGTTATGAATTCATATAAATTTACTTAAGCCTAGATGAATACAGATTAAAAATGAAAAGAAAAAAGTGAATTTGCCAAATTTATCATTGCTATAGCCTGCTTACTCAACTTTCCTGACAAATATCGCACCAATTAGAAACAAAGGTTATCCAGTAGAAGATTTATTGCCAAGCACAGCAAATAATTAATAAAGCTGAAACAAATTTCTTTTGTTTTTTGTTTTTTTGCAATAAAGCTAAAAGAAACAGAGGCCAATTTCAAGGCGTTTGATGTGGCTAAGATGTGAAATCAAATTTCTACAAGCCATTTTTGACATACAGCGTTTTCATAACAACTGAGAGTAACTTTGTTACTCGATTGAACTACAAAATTGCTCTGTGTGCCTGAAAAATACATAATACCCCATTTTAAGAAGTGTATAAAATGTGGATGTGGATTTCTACATTAAAAACACAACAAACTTTTTATAGTAAGTGAAAACAAAACTGTTCAAACAACAGAGATGTCCAAAAATCATCCAACATTTTATTTAAAATGAGTAAAACTGCAAAAATAACAGTAGAGTTAGTACTGATGTATCTGCTGAGGGACCTGTTGATGTCATGATGATGTCACTGTAGATGTACAACCATTTATATTGCATGCAAGAGCTTCATATTTACCTCTCCAGAAAAGCCATTTTAAACCAATCCGACTGGAGACAGATTGTTTTAAATAGACAAATGTTCCAGTTTGGAGCATTTCAGCTTAGAAACTCAGTGAACAATGAATATTTCACCCCCTGTTATTTGTTTGCATGCATACAGCTGTGATGTGTGAGGTGGGAGAAAAGCAGAGTGAGAATGAATGTGTGAAAGCATTGTGATGAGAAGACAGATGTCCAGTCAAAGGCTAAATCAACAGCAAAACTGTTGATGATGATAATTTATCCTAACAAGATTTATTTACTCGTTTTGGATCATTTAGGTCAGAATCAGGCACACGGAGAGTGAACGGCACATTTAATAGAATCTTATTCTTAAAGTAGTTTTTTTTTTTTTTGACTAACTTTCATTTTTTTCTGCTTGCAGACGACAAAATGGGGGAAAGCTTTAAGAAATTAGAAGAAGTGACATTTTGTCTGAAAGGAGCTTATTAAAGCTGTTTTTACTGGGTCACCTTTACAGCACCGTGAGGAACGCTTTAATAAAAATTAGATTTAGAAACGTAAAGCTGTGACAATAGTCATGCAAATTAGAGAAGTCGCTACTCTTCTGGAGAAATTAGTGCAGCACACACACACACACACACACGCCTTCACAGTGAGATTTGACATCGCTCACTTCTCCTCCAAACTCCTGCCTAAGAGGAAAAATGCTGCACATATTTACAGTATTTTATTTTTTTTGTATAAATACCCAAATTTTTGTTAGTTTAGTTTTATTTTATAGTGAAATTCAGTTTGTTTGAACTTGTTCTTAGGGAGTGTTTGATGGTTTTTATTAGCTATTATTCATTAAATATTTTTTAGTTGTAGTATTGGTTTTAGTTTTTTGCACTTTTGCCAGTATTTTGCAGAATTCAAAAAGGTCTGCAAAATCAGTGTATTATGCACACATTGATTGGGTCATGAACACTCAACAAAATGATCCAGTTATTGTTGAACAGCAAACTGTTTGAATTGAGAAAAGAAATCAATAAACAGATTCATTAAACAAAGGATATTATCTATAATTTCAGTACGTTTTAGTCAGCTTTATAAACACACAATATTGTTCCGGTTAGTTGTAGTTTGTCCTCATTAATTACCATTTTTATTTATTTCAGTTGAAAATGTTTTCTCGGTTTCACTTTTGGTTATTTCCTCAGTTTTAGTTTCACTGTAGGAACCTAGTGTGGGTGTTGCTGCCGCTGCTCGGTAATTTCATCCCATCACTTCGATGTTTTCCTTCTCAATTAAGAAAACTTCAAACCGTTAAAGTCAAGTGATGCATTTTTCTACGATACAGTAAGAAGTTGGTGCAACTTCCAGAGGAAAAGTCCATTTTCCTCCAACATGCGCTGCTTCGTCAAGAAACAACCTCAGATGGCGCCACCTTCTGCTCAAAGGATTTCTTTGTAAACTGGATGTTTAAGCAGCCACTTCAGGAGCTTTTTGGCTGACTAGATTAAGAAAAAAAAAGAGTCTCATGAATAATGGAGGCGGTGAAAGCAGCACCCATTCCTCACAGCGCCGCTCGCTGAGCAGCTCGGTCCCTGATGTTGCCTCGCTTCTGTTTTCTGTTGGTAATGCAGCACAGACTCATGCTTATTCAGCAGTTTGTCTTCCCTTCATTGGAAAACTGTCCGGCTGTAGAGAAATAGCAGAGATCCATTTAAATAAACGTGGCTTTTGTTCTGGGAATGTTTGGATTTATTGCTTTCATATGAAAAAGAATACGACTTTCTGAAGTGATCGCAGATGACGACGTAAACCGTTCAAATCAAATTTGCTTTGGCAAAAAAAAAAAAAAAAAGTAAGCGGTCAGAATTTTGCTGCAGCTGGCCGTCTCCCTCGGCGATGAGCTGTCTGCCTCTTCTTCCTCCTCCTCCTCCTCTTCCCCTCCATCTGAGGAAGGGCCTTTCAGGAAGTGAGGCTTGGTGGAGACCTCCTCAAACACTTTCAAAGGTGGAAATGTTATTGATGCGTGTTAAGTCCTCGGGCTGGAGGCATTCAAAGGACATTTTGGCTCTTTTATCCCAGACATGAAGGTGGAGGGAACATCATTGGTGGCTTCACAACATGGCCGACGTTTCTCCTTTCAGAGAAGAGTCGTCTGTCTGATAATTTCCCCGACTAGCTTTTCCCCTTCTCTTAGCCTAATTGGTATTTATAACGTATTTACCGTCCATCTTTGCAGGCGTCAGCAACCACATAAAGGAAGACGTACAATTTTATGCTTTTCTTCTCTCCTTTTTCCTTTTTCCCTGGAAAAGCAACCTTCTATTTTTGCCTATTTTAACATATTCCTGGATTCAGTGGAGTCATGCGCCGCTGCTCCTGTGTAACCGTCCGTGTAGCACTAAGGGGCTGTTATTTTGAGCCACACTGCTTTGCAATCTATGATAGTAATTTCAGGGATGCACAAAGTGTTCCTGGAAGACAGAAATTAAACCGACTACAGACACGGAGCCTTCCAGAGTGTTCGTGGTGGCGTTTTCCACTTCTTGTAGCCCTGCAGTCACAAACTCCAACGTGTATTAATGGAATTTCATGTGTTAAACTAACAGAGTTGTAAAAATTTCGAAAAATTAAGTAATAGAAGGAAAGACATTTATTTTTTTATTTATTTATAAATGAGAATCTGGAAAGCGTTTCACTCAACACCTCAATAAAATCCGTACCCAAACTTAAAGGGAACATTTTACGCAAAATTCACATTTTGCACATTTGTCGGCTTCCAGTTGGGTTTCCACTGCGTCTAAAAACCACCCAGCTGTTTTGTGACAGTAAGCTTTTGTGTCTAGAAAATGAGTTGTTTTAAAAACCTCCTAATAGTTGAGTCACTCTTCGCCGTTACCTAGCAACCCCAGCAGAATTCTGCCCGTTACCTAGCAACCCAAGCTGAGCTCCAGCACGTCTGGTCAGCTGGTTTTCATGGCTACTGAAAAAGACAAGTGTTTTGTTGCTGACTTACCATCAAGATTTCACTTGCTGCATTCTGGTTGGTTGTGCAGGAGTTTCTACTTCTGCTTTTCAAAGATTTACGGTTGTATATTTGCACATCTGTTTGCAGCCTTTTTCACACGCAAGTATAAACAAAGATCTGGGGCCTAATATTTACACCAGGCTTGTAAAAGGTAACAAGCTTCAAACCTATTTTTCCATATTTCTAGAAAAGGTTCACCTCGTTCCACTTTTTTTTCTTTTGTAATGGAGGATTCATTTTGTTCCATCCATCCATTTTCTGTACACCCTTGTCCCTAGTGGGGGAGGGGTGCTGGTGCCTCTCCAGTGAACGTTTCGGGCGAGAGGTGGGGTCACCCTGGACAGGTGACCAGTCTGTCGCAGGGCAACACAGAGACAGACAGCCATACACATACACACACACTCACACCTAGGGAGAATTTAGAGAGACCAATTAACCTGACAGTCATGTTTTTGGACTGTGGGAGGAAGCCGGAGAACCGGAGAGAACCCACCATGCACAGGGAGAACATGCAAACTCCATGCAGAAAGACCCCGGGAATCGAATCCAGGACCTTTTTGCTGCAAGGCAACAGTGCTACCAACTGCACCACTATGCAGCCCACACTTTGTTCTAAGGTGTCAAAACAGAAATTAGTTTTAGATTAAGTACTTAGTATTTTATTAAAAAAAACATTTTATGTAGAACATATTTAGAAAATCATATTATTTTGTAGCAGTGAGGCACAAGTGTGTCTTTGAATGACCACAGTCCTGGTGGTCTAGACACACCTGGAGTGTTGCCTGGCTCTTTTTTAGTCTGTTCTGGCTAAACCACAAAGTTCAAGCTAGTCCCAGTAGCACATTTACGTTTGTGATGGTAGGAGAGAAACATTTTTTATTCCCAAACAACCAGTTAGCATGAGATGCTAATCTTTGCTGATGTTTCACATCTTCTACCATCATGCTAACTGTGTAGCAGTTTATGCTAGTAGCTATTTTCTTTGGCTCATTTCCTGTCTTACCTAGCTAACATCTTGTCCTGCCTTAATCAATTTTAAGAGCACACCAGTTGACGGTTAGATTCTCTACATTTCTTCCGCGTCATTAACAGAGTTGCTAATGACTGCGGATGTTGTAACATCTTCCGTTTTTTGCTTTATTTTTCTACGACTGGGTTTGTCCTGCTGTACAGCTTCATCCTCCCTCTTAGCCACCGGGCTAATTGTTCCTGCTCATGCACTCTTTGCAGATTCAATTATACGCCACTCTGGACTTTGAGGAAAAAAAATGAAAAGGCCTGGAAAGAGAGGAACGTTAGACGAAAAGTGCATGAGAGTGAATAATGAAAGGGAGAAAAAAGCCCGAAACGGAGCTGGAGAAGGTCGCAGATAAGAGAGGGTAAAGTTGAGAGCAAAAGTGAGTGGATGGGAGTGAAGGAGTGAGAGTGGCCCCTGGAGTCGTATATTTATGTAAGGAGAAATCAGCTCACTGGAGTGCACTCTGTAATGGGACCCCTCTGTATAATGATTGACGCTGACCTCCCAAATAAGAGGATTAGTTTGTGCCTGAGCTAGCCAGAAATAACGGACCTCACCTCAGCTTAGCCGTGGTTTGACACAGCAGAAAATATGTTGGGAAACAAGAAAAGCTGGATGGCAGGAGGCTTCCCTCAGCCGCACTCATCTGCATCGCCATTGTGTTAAATTGGACATGCATTCCTGCCTATCTGCCGAGTAAACACACACACAAAAACCACGGTAGCCCACACTGAAATATGCTGCAGCCATTTATTTATTCCCCCCTTTAACAAGCAGTGCAATAACTTATTGTTTCTGTTATTTACAGGAAAATGAGCTCTTGTTATTGTGGCTTTCGGTCAGGCAGTGACAGGGCAGGTCCTCTGTACGCAGGAATATTGCGGCTAATGTCTGACTGGGGGGCACGCTCTCCTTCCTGCTCTTTCCAGCAGCAGGATTAAAGCATCCATCTTGCTCTCCCACGTCCCATAATAGCATTAGGAAAAGGGTGGATGGGCCTCAGCGTTTCGCTCAGGAATATCTGATACGGGGGACTGGCTGATTCAATTAGGTAAAAAGCAAGCTAGCAGGGATGGAGTGGTGATGGAGCGCAGTGGACACAGGAGAGCCTCGAGTCCGGCTTTTAAATCTGGAAAATCTCCTCCCTGCACAGAAAACCTCACACCAAGTCATTAGTAGAGGAGCGTAAAGAGTTAGAATGGAGCAAAACAAAACAAAAAAAAAAACAACACTTTATTGGGATTTTATGTGATGCACCGACTCAAAGAAAGGGAAACTGGAGAAAGATATTTCAAAACAAAAATCAAGAGGTAGGGTGCGCCTGTCATCAGAAGACGTTACTCCTGACACGTTCAATAAAAGCTAGTGCAATGTGAGGAGTCTGATGTCTTGGGAAAAAGATTAGGGTCACCAAAAATATACAATTTCTGACCCTGAGATTAAAGTCAAGATTCAGAAAAAAAGTTTGAATAAACTGAGAATTCTGACTTAAATTAGGATTCTGAGATTAAAATCAAGATTCTGGGGAACAAAATGGAACTACCAGAATTCTGACTTAAATTTTAAAATAATAATAATAATAAAAAACTGAATTCAGGGATTAAAAGCAGAATATGTCTTCTGACTTTAATTAAAACACCTTGATCATACTGATAAGAATCAACTTCCCTCAGAATCACCTCACGCTCTGAAGAGTGTTGCTGTTGCAGTGCTATGAATGTGGTGCATTTACTAATCAGAATAAGTTATGATTTTTGAGTTTCTACCAGATTGATGACCAGTCAGTGCTAGACACGCTTTCAAACATCTGATCTGACATTTTTATTCATGAATACAAACCTTTTGACTTGGAGTTGTTGTTTAAACCTCTAAATGATACCAAAACACTTCTAAAATATGAAGTTAAGAAATACAAAAATCAACCTGAAAAAGTTTCAGACCAGCTTTGAAAGCAGGAGGAGGTTGGAAAGAAACACACAACTTTCAGGTTTAAAGTCGACTACTTTTAGATCAGACAGACATGGAGGTGCAGGGTTAAAGAGAGACTTGAAGAAAGTAGAAGAACCTTGAAATCAATGCAGTGTTTCACAGAAGTCCAATAAAGTTGGACCCTTGGATCTGTATTTTTGGAGTTCAGGATAAAATCTCTAGACGTGAGTCGGCCTCACATGTGACTGCACACAGCAAAAAGAAAAAGTCGGCAGTGTTTAAAATGTCAGTCTGCATCATCAGACCCAGACAAAGGCAGGAAGTTGACCAATGAGAAGCAGGCAAGCTCATTGTAGCTGTAAAAATAACAAGGTCCTTTGAAATTGTCAAAATGTTTTAGTTGAATTTTTCACACTTCTTTCAAAAAACTATTTTTCATTGATGTCCTTCTAGATTTCTTCCCATTTTGCAGATCAAACGCATTTACTATTTCAAACAAATATAAACTGAAAAAACACTAAAAGGTAGTTTTTGATTATCAGGACAAACAAAACTAACTGCTTCTCATTTTCTCTGTTAGATTTCAGAATTTGTTTGACCTGAAGTAAAAAAAAGTTAAGCCAAAAATAGATTTATTTTAAACTCAGTTGGACTGCCTACCGCAACTGTTAGCAGCTTATAGAGTAAAACAAAAGCACTGAGGACATAGTAAAGTGCAGATTTGACAGAACCCAGTTCGGTTCCAGCAGAGATCGCGTATTTTTTGTAGGATTTCATCTTTTCATGAGCAGTTTTCAGTCGAAGCGCCTCATTCAAGGCCAAGGTTAGCTCAATTCTGTTTTTCTTTTCGCAAGCAGATTCCATAAAATCATCTCCACTCACAGCATCTGTCCTTCACAGACAGATTTCCATCCGCCTCGAGTTTTCAACTCTGAAATACTTCAGCTTCGAATTGGAAGAAGAAAAAAAAAAAAAGCAGCAGCAGATCCAGAGCGCTTTGAGACTTGGTTTTAAATAACTCACTCAGTAACAATGGTTCAGAAACAATGGGAAGCTGCAGTTCTTCAGCTCTGCTCATATTATTCCAAATGACTCTTCTTACGGCTAACCTGATGCTTTATCATTTTCCTTTTTATGGCAGCTAGATGGAAATCTAGACAATAGCCGCACTCATAAACTGAGGATTATCCTCATTTAAGCACCGCTTTTGTCCTACATTTTCAATACTAGTGCACACAATCTGCCAGATGGTACTGTAAACACTCACTCTAGAATGGTAAATTTCTCTGCTAAAAAGGGCTCTCCATGCATAAAGCTAGGCTTTTAAAGCCCAGGCCTCTCCTCTCCTCTTTTATCCGTCATGAAAATGTGGGCCTATCTGTTCAAACGATGTGACGCACGAGGCGGTTTATGGTTTGGGGAGCTGGAGGACATTACCCAGGGCTTCTCTTTACCCGGCTCCCTGTGGACACAGCCTTTGGTGGTGGAGAAACTGAGGTTTCTCGCTCTTATCAGTAGGACAGCACCCAGCGCTCTAATCACCAGGTCCCAGAGACAGCCGGAGGTAAAGGGGAAGAGGATGGACGAGTGACATCCAAAGAGAGGCACAGAGAGAAAGGAAGCAAGGCAAAGGGAAGGGAAAAAAAGCTGTTTATGCCTCTAAGGTTGCACCAAATGACAGCTGCTATCCAGTTCATTGCATAACTGAGCAGAAATCATTTTAGTGCAAAGAGACGAGTGCAGAGTTTTCGTCCCACAGCAGGTTTCTGGTGACGCAATGTGGAGACTTGGCCACATTGGCAGGTGCCAAAACGAATGCAAGACTAAAAGGTGGCAGAGATGGATCTGCGGCGGTTCTCAATTCAATTCAAAACACTTTACAGATCCCAAAGGGAAACAAAGGCAGACCGGAGACCACTCCAAAAGCAGGAAGTGGACAACAGCGCAGGGTATTCTGGGTAAATATAACCAAAGCAAATGTACTAGCAGGAGAAATGCATCATGGTCTTTAGCCAAAGACAAAAGAGAAATCCTCCAACTGCTAAAATATGACGCCACTCCATCTTTGTTTCCATTTTGTGAAGAAAAAAGTTGCTTTCAGTGACTTCTTCAGCGGTCTCTGTGTCGTTTCCTGCAGTGGAGATAACAGGAAGACGATGACTGGATGGACTGAGAATACAGATGCATTCAGGTTTTTCTTTGTCGACAGTTTTAGAAACTATTCTTTCTTTCCACTTGACAAACGTTTAGTACTTTTTCAAAGAAAACCGTTCCAAAGAGGGAGACAGAAATTGGTTTGTACTAGGGATGCAAATAATTAATCGACTTATGATTGTGGATTAATAGTTTATTATATTAAAATTTGTTGTAATTGATTAACCAGTAACGTTAGCTTAAAACCTCTTTAAGTGTTGTAGTTTTGTGGCCATCCAGCAGAGGGCGCAGCTGGTCACCCATAACCGGAGCTGTTGATATAGAAACAAAGATGGCGGGGCCATACCAGAACGGGAAAGAGTAACGGTCCAAATAGTCCTGTTTGGGATGCAAAACGCACTTCATGCAGTTTTGTTTTGAAATATAAAAACTCCACAAAGTCATTAAGTTTCATCTTTACTCATTCAGCCTTGCTGCATTAAATCATAAAAAACTTAGCCCCCTAATGTTGTGGAAAGACGGTCTGTTAATACAAGAGAAGACGTGTCAATTAATTGTTTGCTGATCAATAAAATTGATCAACTTTACATTAACTCATGAATCAATTTCTTTCATCCCCATTTTCTACCTTTTCTTCTGTTCTATTTTGATCATAACTTACCAAAGAAATGTTGAGACATCCCAAAATAGTTTTCATGTTGTGTTAAGAGACCTTCCCCCGTTAGTCTTTTACGACTAAAACTCCAACCTCTACCAGTAACTTTTAATGCTGCACAGCTGTAGATGAAGGTAATGGATCTCTATATCACAGGAATATTCATGTGTCAGGCTGAGCCTCCTGCTCAGCCTGACACATGAAGAGACAAAATAATAATAGAGACATGTGCAGGAGAGGCGAACCTTAATTACTTAAACCCCTGCTGGCAGCATTCCTGTCTCCTGATCCTGTGTTAGCTACATAATAAGAAAACGCTGTAGGCCGTAAATAACAGATTCATATTTTATCACAATGCTTTGAAGCCAATGGGGATCCAGGTACGGTTGTAACCTTCGAGCTCACAGCGATACAGCAAACAGTGCAACAATTTCCACACTCGATGTGCTGCTGCTTTAAAAGAAAGGCAGTAGGGTCGCTGCGATTGATAATTAGTTTTTAATGTGTCACACTCATCATGTCCAATTTCATGCCCTTTGGGCAGGTGATCACAGATTTAATCAACACGTTATTGCTTGCTGTACTTAAACCGACTGCAGGGAGTGAGACGGGGACGGTGTGTTTGAGATGGAGGAGCAGCAGAGAAAGGTTGTCAGCATGTGCATCCATCCCGACAACGTCCCTCTTTGATGGACACTGACTGTGCGTTCCAGGCCATTAACCAAGAGCGACGATTGAAGATGACGTGTTTGGGAGTGTTTGGGAGTGCGACGTGTTGAAGGAAGTCTTTGTTATTGTGCTTCCAGTGAAGGAAAGAGTCGCCAGGGCTTACATAATGGATGCAGATGGCAACAAGTCTGGTTTGTTTTGTAAGGCCATTTGGAAGCACCTGTTTCTTTTAAAAATCAGCTGATTCATTAGCAGTTGGGTTAATCTGCTCATTTTCAACCATAGTTACATTTAGGGATAAAAACACAGCACCATTTCCAGACCTTTTTTTTTTTAGATTTTATTTGACACGTCTGTTTAGCTATGTTGCTATTGAGCTATAGGTAGCTACTACTTTCATATTTTAAAATGTTTTGTAAATGAAGCTTGAAGTCCTATTGGCTGCATTTCCATTACAAATGTACAAAAAAACTTTGTCAATGTATCAATAGTGTCGAAAAACCACAATTTCACAATTGCAGTATTTCCATTCAATAAGAAAAGCAAAATCACACATGAATAAGTTTGTTAATGTGATAAGACATTAAAAAACATGCCGCACCATCCTCCTCTTACCACTTCTATTTCCATTGCAGTTTTGTGAAATAGACTAATTTTGATAACCTCCTCATCCCAGAGCAAAAACTTCTGGAAAAACATGGTGTTTTGTTTTGTTTTGTTTTTCAAAATTGCCATGTTTAAGCAAATTTATTTTCATAATTGCAATTTGCGCAGAGATAAATTTTAATCTGATTATCAGAGAAAACAGCAAAAAGTGACTAAAATATTTAAAAAATTTTCAAACTGATGGAAGAACTCAGAAATTTGATAACTTTGAAAGATATTTAGCACACTGACTTGCCCCTAAGCATTTCAGGGTAAACTCTATAGGACTAATTTACTTGGCTGTTTTGTAAACTTTGTTTTGAAGTTTTGTTTAGCATCCATATAATTTTCAAGTAGTTAGCCGTTTATATTCATGCTCTTATTTTGAAAAGGGTGCAGACTGTTTAGCAGAAGTTCTGTTTCCTCCTCTCAGTTTCTCTGTCTTTTTTAGATCAATAACTTTATTTTAAACAAGAAACACACAGAAACATAATAAAACAGACCGTCGAGGACAAGATATAAAGATAAGCACAATATCTAAGGACATTATAGCAGAAATTAAACTGTTCTCAAATTTGTAATCTTTCAAAGGCAGACATAGTATGAAATGCTTTATCACTAGCTTGCGCTAAACATTGTGTTGGTGTAACATTAGTATTTAGCATTAGTGGAACTAATGTTTATGATTAGTACTCGATGGTACTAATCACATTTATCATGGCTATCACATGATAAATGTGATAGCCACCTGCTAGCTGTTATAAGTCGTTTTGGTTCAAACAGTGTTGTTACCTTTAATGTCATAGATTCCTCAAGTATTACGCCATCTCATCCTACACAGCTCACAGGAACAAGTGCTACTGAGAACATTTAAATTTTAGCTAAGTTATGATGCAAAGCTTTAATTAGAAACCATGACTTTTTAAACCTTTAAGCAGGAATCTGCCTTGAGGCCTCATAGAAACGTGGTTCTGTCTCTAACGATTGGAAACACCCTTTCTGGTCAGAGTTTCTCAAATCACTTCTGATCTGTCCTGATCCTTGTTTTGGTCGTGATTATGTCAATCTCTATAACCGCTAACGACATTTAGACGAAGCAGCAGACAGAGAAGTGGAAGTGTTTATTTTAAACTACTTACCTTCATGGCTGTGAGTCAAGTGTGGAGAGAGACATTGGGTGTAGTGGAGGCCTTCATTAAATGCAGCGCAGGCCCTGGTGAAGCCCTGGTTAATGTCCCTATCATCTCTGGAGTGGGCCAGCGCCTGGGTCTGTGTCCAAATGATTCATGTTTAATGCATCTCTGCAGTCCTTGTCATTTAACCTCACCTCTGGAGGTTGAGGGTCGGGGTGGGTTAGCAAAAAGCTCCCACAAGGCCCGCGAGGTGCAGAGCGGCCATGCAGTTATTCTTCACCTGCTCTCCATTTGCTTAACATGGGGACGGCTGCTCCATGTTTGGCCTGTTGCCGTTCAATCTCCCCACAGCAAACCCTCCGCATCACACCGCGTGAACCTGAACTCCAGGGTGGTCCGGGTTGAATCGGTGGCTCTCTCTGAAGCACTTTGTTACTCTGCTCTCTGTGTACTATGCTTGAATGCTTAAGCAGGAGACTACTGATGCGTTGCAGAGAGACTTAGCAGTTTACTCTTCTGGTGAGTGCTGGAGCTTTGGTAAAAGCTTTTCTGGTGAAACTGAAGGCTGTCAAACTCAATCAAGATTTTGTCGAGCAGAATAAGCACTGTGTTAGAGCCGGGAAGTCGAGGGATTTCACCAGACTGAATTCAGGATGCATGGATTGAAATTTCTGCCACTTATTAAACACAAAGCAGATAGAGGATTCGTTATCTAAAGGCATAAAAAGGCAAATAGCTTGCAGATGAACATGTCAGGAGAAGGATGTGACTTAGGACATATTTGTCCTCAAACAGACAAAGTAACCAGAGGTAACACAAAACACAATTTCCAAATGATTACAGTGGACCCACGCCTAATTGTGGATCAATAATGTATTTTTCCTCCAAATTATTTGTGGAAAACACTCCAATTCTCTGATTTTTCTTGGACCATATCTAAAATAATCTAATGCAGCTTGGGAAGCTGAAAAACCTTAGCACAGTGCTATTTCACATTATAAGCTGTGAAGCAGCCAATCCAGGAGCATCATTTATTTTCCTTGGCACTGATTGGCTGTAACCCCAAAAGCGGGGCCTCTTCTGGAAGGTTCTCCATGGTTCCATGTGTGGATAAAGTTCTAAGTGGGTTTTTGTGGTCCAACAACCTTAGAGATGGTTCTGTAACTCTTTCCACAGGGGCTGTGTATAATCCACAGTCCCTATGGATTATAGGGACTGTTTTTCATCTGTTACTGAATTTGTATAAATCAGGAGATGATGTGTTGCTTTTTGAGAGATTGGATCAAGGTCACATCAGGGTTGGATCGAGGTTAGATCAGTTTGGATCAAGGTGAAATCAGGGTTGGATCAAGGTTATATCAGGGTTGGATCAAGGTGAAATCAGGGTTGGATCAAGGTGATATCAGGGTTGGATCAAGGTCACATCAGGGTTGGATCGAGGTGAAATCAGGGTTGGATCAAGGTGATATCAGGGTTGGATCAAAGTGATATCAGGGTTGGATCAAAGTGATATCAGGGTTGGATCAAGGTGAAATCAGAGTTGGATCAAGGTTATATCAGGGTTGGATCAAGGTTATATCAGGGTTGGATCAAGGTGAAATCAGGGTTGGATCAAAGTGATATCAGGGTTGGATCAAGGTGAAATCAGAGTTGGATCTAGGTGATATCAGGGTTGGATCAAGGTGAAATCAGAGTTGGATCTAGGTGATATCAGAGTTGGATCTAGGTGATATCAGAGTTGGATCAAGGTGAGATCAGGGTTAGATCAAGGTTATATCAGGGTTGGATTGGGGTTACGTTGGATCAGGTCAGGCATTAATCATGTCTGAGTGTCGGGAGTGAAACTCTTTTTTAAGCCAAGGTAACTCATGGTTGTAATTATTTTTCCACATATGCTGATACTGGTCTCTAACTATTCAACTAATTAATTCATCATTTGAAAACTGTGCTTTGTATTTGCTCACTTTATCTTTATTAAAATCTATTTGATTATCTGAAACACTTCTAAGGGGCTTGATAGTTTTTCACATCAGTGTAAAATAATTTATCCTCATTATTTCATTTAATTTTCTTGCTTCTTTCGCGTCCTTCATATTTCTTCAAAGGCGGCCTTCCTCTCCGTCCTCCTCTCCATCACTCCTACTCAGTCTCAGAATCCCTTTCTTGCTTCGGATAATGGTAATTAGAATATCACCATGATTGAAATTTGGCAAAACTTGAAGAGGAAATAGGTTTTCTAATCAAAAGCTGCCTCTTAGCTGGAATCCTGATGCTTCCTTGGCTGAAGACTGTTCCTCTATGATGAGGGCCTAAATGGCTGCCAGACTGTACCAAAGGCCAACTCTCTCTCTCTCTCTCTTGCTCGCCCATGTTGGACCGACGCCTCGGCTCAGGGTGATTTCGCCGATGTTTTCTGCTTCTGTCATTTATTAATTCTCAGGTTTTAGATTTTCTGCTGTCAAATATCTTATTTTATTGCTTTTAAATAAAGATTTTAATTCTTTATATCATCAAATATGTCAATTGTTTCCGCATTTAGAGGTATTTGAAGGAATATATATATATATTTTATTATTTTATACTGAGGTTTTTTTAGGTTTATATATAAATCTGATTTAATTTGGTCTAAACAAAATTGCAAATCATTTTAAAATTTTGTTGTGGTCGAACTGGCTGAAACTGGTTGACATCATAATTTTTAATAAATATTGCGCCTGAAAGAAAGCTTTACATTTTTAAATTTGTTTAGAAAATAAACAATATTTGATTGTTTTTGTGTTTATGATTTTATTTTATGATATAGTTTTATACATTTTATGGGAATATTTACAAGAAAATAAAATGGATTAAATTTTAACAATTAGATGAGGTTAAAAAATAATAAAAATACATCTAAAACAAATTAGGTTACCCAACAACTATCAGATTATATAACTAAATAATACAATTTGGTGACTTAAATAAAAGAAAATCTGTTGAGAAAACAAAAAAAATCACAAATATTCTTCACTTATCTGCTGAATAGTAATTTGTGTAACATTTTATCAAACTATATTAAAAAATGATGAACTGAAAAGTATTTCAGAAAATCAGTTAAATTGGATTTAATCTATAAACTGAACAATTTGAGATTTTCCTTTACTGTGAACGATACTGCACAAGTTTGTTTCTGTTACATACTTGTGCAGAAATGTAACAGAAAAACATGATTCTTTGTTACATTAAAATGTTAAAACACTGCTGAATATCAGACGGTCGTCTGATTAGAAGCACTAAGTAAAGCCGCCCAGAAGCTGAGAAACGACCCTGTTTGTGAGAAGACTTGTGTGCTGCAGATTTCTTCGGCTCTGAGCGAGGACTTCCTGGAGTTGTTGCCTGGCAGCAGAACATTTAAACTTTTAGTGGGACTTGGTGGAAATGCGCTGTTTCAGTTTAATGGAGATGCATTCATGTTTAAGCCCCCAAACTATGTATGAAAGCTATTAGCTAAAATGATGACTGAAGTAACGACTTAATTGAGCCTCATCTGGCTGTAAAAGGCTCGTTTCCTGGTAAAATGCTGCAGGAGTTTTAGCTGGTTGCTCTGTTTCCACCTGCGATTAACGACTTCTCAGAATGATGCTGAATGTCGATGTTTGTCTTTTGAAGCTGAAATGTTATTTTTGTTTCCAGCAACTCCCTGATATTATTTTAATGTTTCTTCTCTAAGAGGGAACTGACCCGTTTCCTGTTTCTCGTGTTCTTTCCCAGCATGCTCCACTATCTTTGTGTAAATCAACCTTTAGCAGGTGTTTCAGTGCTAATCTCCCTTTTTGTTCTGTGTTTCTCCCCCCTCCCTTACCTGTTTCCACCTGCCTGACCCTTCAACCTCAGGAGCTGCACAGGAACCAGGTAAGCCCTTCCTGCATGTTCTCTTTTCCTCCTCGCTTCCTCTCTTCCAGCTTTTCTCCTTTGCTCGTTTAATTCAGGCTTCCTGTCATCTTCTGGTGTGGGAGACCAAAAGTGTCAAAAAACAAGAAAAATCCAATCAAAACATAATAAATAGAAATAATTGCAAAGTTTTAATCTTTAAAACTTAGATATTAAAGTTGTTGCTCTTTTCACTTCAGCCGTATTGAGAGATGATCACAGTTTTCATCTGACAGAACAAGGGGTCTGTCACCTACGGAGTTCAGTTGAAGGCATAAAACTTGAGCTTGAGTTTAAAAGTTATTTTTAACCTCAAAAAATTATTTGAAATTGAAAATAAAGATAAATTTTCAGATTCAGGTTCTTTTCAGTTTCAAACATCTTGCCTCTCTAGGTGTGGGGGCGGGGCCTCGTACATCAGGGGGCGGAGCCTCATGTGACAGTGTGCTGAATCATGAAAGCTCAAAACAGCAGCTGGACTCAATATTTTCAGGAACCGTGGGAACTGGAAATGTTCCTAAAACATCACAGATTTTCTATTTTTATGTGATTTTGAAAAATAATATGCCTCACTGATATTATTTGCTTATATTGACACACATCACAAATTTGTGCCAAAATGATCTTGACAAAGTCTCCACATCACGATATCTTCAGTCCGACACTTTACAGATTCGACTAAATCAGATGTTAATAACTATCGAAGCTTTGTTACAATGAGGGACTTTTTTACAACTTTATGCTACTAATATTATGCCGTGGTGGAACCTACCTAGAGCTGTTTGTTTCTAGAATATTGGATAAAAATACAGCGGCAAATGTGCAAAATTAAATAAATTGCCTGGTATAAAAACTACATTATTTTAGTCCTCTTTTGCAACTTGGAAGAAACCAAACTGTTTATGGAAGAATGCACACTGTCCAAGAACGCCATTTCAGCTTTAATTTAAGTTACAATGGAAACTGGACAATAAATAAGAGCGCTAAAAACATTTTTGCGACAAATTCACAAACCAGGCCTGCAGCTCATCTCCACCATGCGTCCACCAATCAGAAGCCTCGCAGCCCGTCTCTGGCCCTTCTGTCCTCAACATGGAAACCAATTCCGTGCCCAGTTTCTGTCCCCACAACCAGTGAACTCCTTTCGGTGGCGTTTTTAAAAGAAACTTCTAATTTGGAGGCTTTAATAAGCCGTCTCATCAGCGTTCAGGTTGATCTCAGATCTCTGGTTCTGCTGACTGAACCGTCGGCGGAGCCAAGTGAGCGCGGCAGCAGCCAAATCTGACTCGCTTACCCTTTTGAACTCTTCGCCAACGGCTGCAGTTCTTCAGAGGGAGTAGAGAAAGTAACGACGGCACTGCCAGCAAACTGCCTTGAAGGTTTGAACCACCCGCTTTAAATGCGTTGATGAATTTTGGACTTTAGATTAATTAGCAAAGCCATTTTTAGTAGAGTCAGGAAGTCATTAATGTTTATGGTTAATCTTGAGATATCTAGTCCCTAAAGTCACTTTAACATGTTTTGTGTAGTTAATTAGGAGTCAATTAGAGAAATCAATTGATGCTCCAGATGGTTTATTTTGGCTTAGTTCATAATAGCTTTCATTAAAAGTTTACAATGATTAGATAAAGTATGAAAAAAGGTGGAAATATCTTAGAAATGTAAGACAAGTTTTGTGATAGTGGGAACTCAAAAGGAGCACATTTGTCTTGGTCCTTAAAGAAACAATCTTTAGTCCTTGTTAATCTTTGTTTCTCCATGTCAGTGGTGCTCCTACAATGAAAAACACAACATTTTCTAAAAGACTACATGTTGGATGCACCATTAGAAAAATTTTGGCCAATATTTTTTATCTAGCTTTGTGGCCGATAAACAATATTTACTGATATTTATATTTCCACGCAACATGATGGAGATAAACATTGATTATTAATGCAGACTGACCCTCGGTGTTGTGGATTTCACTGTGGAACAAAACTCTAAATTATTTCCAGAAAATCACCAATTTTTTTATCTAAAATATTGGAGACAAGATGCATCTTGAGAAGCTGGAATGCCAAGACCTCGTGGCTGTTTGACTTTATCTGAAATCTGATGGTATGTGTAACTTCCATCCACCATTCTGTCAACTTACAAATAACTTTATTTAAAACAAGAAACATTCAGGAACAAAATAAATACAATATCTAAGGGCATTAAAGAATATGCACATTATGTTAAAATTAAATTGGGGCCTGAGGGTTGTACTCTTTAAGGGCAGATGTAATCTGAACTGAAGTTAGCGCTTTAGCATTAGCCTCTGTAGCTGTGGTGCTAGAGTAGTAGAACTAACTTTTTAGCTAGTGGATCCCACTAATAATATAATATACTAATATGAAAGTATAACATAAAGGGTATTTATGGGACAGTTGTTAGGAGGAAAACTCTAACGGCCACCTCTGCAAATTAGAGTAAAAAGTGCTAGTCAGAACAGGAGCAGATATTACTTCTACTGGAATTTGGCTTCCCAACATCCTTCCTTCTCACTAGCCTAATCCTGATTAATATAAATGTTATAGACATCAGTTCAAGCTGCAGATTTCTCTATAACTTCTTGGTTCTTGGGTGGATTGTTCTGCTCTGATCTGCTCTTTGGCCAGCTTCTGAAGCGCCCCTCAGTTGCTACGCGTTCAGTCCTTTTATGGAAGCCTAACCTATAATTTTCATCAGGTGAAATCCTGAAATTAATTAGTCGTAAAGGTGATATTATATATGCCCTTTAAGTAGCTACTGATAGCAGAACAGCGTAACAATAGAAAACTGGATTTTGCCCTATAGTGCCCTACAGTTAATACAAGCTTGCTGCAGCCACATTGATTAGCAAAAAAAAAAAAGAAAAAAAAAAAGAGAAGAGATAGTGTTTGAAAATGGTCTTCTGTCGAGCTGAAAGGTAACATTTTTTTGAAAAGACCTTAAGGCTAAAAAATATTTTGTGCAGTCAAAGGTCCCGTTGTTTGGTTTCTGCAGAAAAGGCTTCTTTCTTTCTGCACGGGCGCCTCACGTGTCGGTTCTGGGTGCCAATCAATAGGACGTGGGGGGTGGGGGAGACGAGGTGGGCCGAGCGCCGCCGCGGTTAAACACAAGGAGCCTTATCCATGTGTGGACAGACGGGCTCTTTAAACACACGCCTGCACGCATGTGCGCGCAGCCTCGCGCGCGCTGCACGCGGAGCACAGATAAGTGACTGAATCAATCACGCGCATACAGTGTTTGCTTGTCAGCCTGTATGCTTTCCCTTTTATAACACGGGTTCAATTTCCCAAGCTACTGGAGCCCTATCGGTGTTTTTCCAAGTGATATATTCAGCAAGGTCATGTCTCACTGCAACAAGAAACAGCGCAGCCGCAGGGATGTGTTTTTGAGATTGAAATGTCAATATTCACTCTAGTTTGTCGCATTATAATCTACATTTATCAATAGAAAGGCAGCTTCTTTACCGGGACGTGTTATCCGTCTGCTGTCCACTGATTTATTCAGGTAACAGCAGCATGAGAGAGACGGATCCTGTTAAACTTATCCAGCCTCGATTTCATAATAATTTCAGATTTTATTTTAAATTTTGAGCAGTCCTTAAAAATCTAGTAAAATTGTAATACTTTCGCAAAGCCAAAGAGTTTGATGGCGTTAAGGGAGCTGGAAGCAGGACGGCATAATTAATAAAGTGTAAGTCAAGTGCATGCTATAAAAAAGTTATGATTGGAATAAAATTTAACAGGGAGCAGAGGGGTTTTACACACAGCTCATGTTCGAGAACTTTCACGTCCTCAATTTACTAGGATTAAACTATTAAAAAGAATTACGCTTTGCTGCATCCAGTGCTCTGAAAAAGTAGATTTCTGAAGTCTTTGGTTTTTGACACTTTTTAATGTTTCAGATCATTTAGCTATGTTTTACTTTTTAATGGGTACAAAAAAAGCACTTTTCAAAAGATGATTTCAGAAATTAAGGGACAAAAATATTAAAACAATCCTGGTCCTGATTTAAAAAATACTTACACCCCAAACATAATAACTGGTTACTCTAGCCTGGCTGCAAAAGCTACCAAGAAGTGTTCATAATAACTTGTAGACAAATATAATCATACATCAGTTCATCTGTTTGAGGGGTGGCATCCTGTTAAAGGGGAGTTTTTCCTCTCCACTGTTGCTACATGCATTCTTGGTATGAAGGATTGCTGTAAAATCAAGCGATTGCTGCCCCCTGCTGATCCAGGAGGAGTGAGTGCTGTAGGTCAGTAATGCAGTCTGCTGGGTTTCCTCAGATGGAAATATTCAAACTACTTTTAATAATTAGTTGAGCTTACTGTACTGTTTGACATCTAGAACGATTTTTTTGTAAAATGTCTCCAGATAACATGTGTTGTGAACTGGCACGATGGAGACAATTACATGTTATTGTTTGCATCCAGACATTTTGCGCATGCTCACAATGCTGGAGGGAAAAAAAGACCATTCTTTTCTTTGCCATTTTTGTTAACTGAACCAAAATGAAACGAATTACGCAGAACATCTACATGTTAAGGTTGTCAAAGTGAAGCTAGCATAACGGAGCTACTTCCTTCTCCCTCACTACTTTTTCTTTCATTAAAACTTTTTCCTGACCTCGTTATGTAGTAGCCATGGAGTTGACAATTAGTAGCAAAGCACGTACATTAAGATTTAACACTTTATGTTGGTCACTTAGATAAAACCAATGCTAGTCATCGGCGGCGGGCAGCTTTTGGCCTAAAGCAGGAAGCTGCAGATGGGATCTTACCAACACCCACACCCTGAACGCTTCCTCCATCCCTCAGTAACGGTTTGTTTAAAAACCTCCACCCGTATAAAGGTTTCTGAGCCAAACCTCCCTTCATAAAGATGATCAGCAGCAGAGAAACAGCAGCCAGACCTGCTGCTAGCCAGAAGAACCAACGAAGCCGCTGCGGTGTGGCTTCCCAGCTACATCAAACTCTGCCTCTCCGTCTCCTTCTATCAATAATATTAGATATTAATAACAGATAAAAAATGCATGCAGCGACTGCATAGAGAAATATTGCAGATTTGTGCCTTTTTTAACTGAATCTGAAGGCCAGTCTATTGTCTCAGGATCTGCTGGATCCTGCATTAGTTTTAGGCTTCGATCCATCTGCCTGCTCAGAAAGCTGCTTCAGTATATGGAGCCAAAACGTCAAGCAGTCAACATGTTTGACTCAGGGCTGACTGCACAATTATGAGGCAATTTCCTGCGACGAGGTTGATTTGATATTTGTGCCATTGTAATGATTAATTATTATGAAGCAAATCAGAAAAATCCCCCCAACCCGTCCTACAGACTAACATCCGTCTTCTTTCCTCGGCTCTTAAAGCTCTGCTGTTTGTTGCACCACCGGTAGAAAATGTTTCTGAATAACTAATGTTTCTGTTATCAATTAAAGCGAGATATGGATTACTTTTAAAACCTCAGCCTATTCCATCAGATCTCATTTCTACCTGCAGGTTGTGAAATTCAATAAACGTCCATAAATTTAATAAATGCACTTTGACAGGCGCCTCCTAGTGTCCAAACAGTGTCACAGCAGGTGACTGATTGTTTAATTTGTATATTTTTCTCTGGAAAAAGTTTTTCAGTTCCTCCATTTGGGGCAAAATTAAAACCAAAGTAATTCCAACAAAAACATTTTTCATGTCATTCTAACTAGAGTCTTTTCGCTAAGTTATTGTTTTACTGCTGAACAGTGAACCGAACAGAACGATCACAAACGATCTGATTCTTTTAAGCAGTTCTTTAACCCAAACGATGGGACTCCAATCTGTTTGTTAAAGTTGTTCATTATTTTTATCAACTTTGTTTGCTCATAGTGCTGTGCGTGACTTTAATCATTCAGTTTTTGGTAGAAAGAGAGAAAAGAGAAAAATAAAATAAAACATTCTGATGGAAATTATTGAGTATGTCTTAATTTATCATGTGATTAACTGATTTATTGATTTATTGCTTATTGCCACAGGCCTATGCAAGTGAAATATTTTCCTCTACTGTTTGTTGGAACAAAAATGGCACAAAACTGTTTTTAATTTGCACAACTCTTGTGTAAAAACACTACATGAGTATTTGATGTTTATATCTTGAAATTGTATATCTTATGAAAATATGTACTTGGTTTTGCGAGATCAGATGGCAAGTTAAGAACTTTTTTTAACAATTAACATAAAACTATATTTTATGTTAATTGTTGATAATGAAACTAGATAATGAAACTAGTTCATTATCTAGTTTCATAATGAACTGGAGCTGGTTTAACAATATAGAGAAACCAAAAGATTTGTGTTAGTTTCCAAACCAAATGCTCAGTGCAGTCGTTCAACAACGTTTCAGTGGAAAGGTGTTCTTGCCATGTTAGATTTTGGTTATCAGAGTTTTTCTTGTATTTCCTTGCTGCTCCAGCTGAGGCTGAAGGAAAACTTGCAGAGCTAAAATCTTTCTTCAGAAGGAAAATCGTCTGTCCTCAGCTGTTTGTCGCCTGTCGCGGCCCCTGAAGAGTAAATCTGCTTCACCCAGCGAGTGTCAGGGTTGACGGTGAAACGCCGCGGCGCTGCTGCCGCCTGACTCGACACAATATCCACATGGCTGGTTGCACATTTCAGACACAGTCGCTCCACAGAACCACCCACACTGGCAACGTGAAGCTGGATCCACTGCACTTAAAAAATTCATAACCGACTTTCTGCAGCTTTGTTGAGTTAAAATGCTTTACGTAATACAGATGAAACGTTTTAGCACTGACAGACTCCCTGGCATTAAGAGTCACATTTAAAAAAATTACAGCTAAAGCTTAGATGCCTTTCATTTAATTTATTTTAACATTTTATATCTGATTATCCTGTAAGAATTTACAGAATAGTTTTTCATTTTATACATTTAGATAAATCTGCTTCATTTTTCATGGGGAAAGGAAAACAAATGGAGGTAAAACCTTTTCTGGAAGATAAAGAGTCAGTTAAAGAACTACAGTCAGCCACCGTTTAGCCCGTTGTTAGCGCTTGCTAGCAATAAAACATATTTAACAGACAGACATTAAGTCACATACCGTTTACTTATTTATTTATGGCATGGACGTCCTGATGTGGCGCTACATAACAGCGTGAAATGCACAGTACACCTGCTGTCCTGGAGTGGCGCTGTCTCCCACTACCTGTGTTTCCATTACAAATTTGCGCAAAACTTTGTTGATATTCTCTCGAAAAAACACAATTTCGCAATTGCAGTGATTCCATCACATAATGAATATAATTAAAAGACACGTGAATAAGTTTGTCCACATAATAAGTCACAAAAAAACATGATCCCCCTACCACTTCCTGTTGTCTTTTGTCTTTTCCTCCAGTAACATCCAGTTGTTCATCGCATGACTCGCGTGACGTGAAAAAAGTGTTACTATTGCCGTTTTGTGAAATACACAAATTCCACGATTTTAGTGGAAAGCGTGGTGTTTTTTGAAATCTCTAATTTATTTTTGTACTTCCAATTTGTGCAATTAATTGTATGGTCAATGGAAACAGTTGGTCAGTGAATCATTTTATGAGTCACAGAACGAAGACGTTTCACCCGACCGGCGTTGACCTCATCTGAACTGAGAAATGAATGAATCAGTTGATTGAGGTCGATAATTTTAACAGATCATTCATGAACGATTACCAGGAATCAGAAAGCTTTTAGTTTATTCTCATAAAAATGTGAAATTTGAGTCAGACACTTGAGATTACAGCTTGTGATTTGATATTCAACATGCTGTCTGAGTCTACTTTCTGTTTTTTTTTTTTTATTATTATTATTAGATCTGATTCTCATCAGCCGTTATTGACAGTCATGCTGGAAGGATTTCTGAATTATCCATTCTGCAGGTGTTTGGAGCTGAACGCACCCAGAAATATCAGCTGCTTGGATTCAGTCAGTCGAGATTCATATTATTGATAATTCCAAATGATTAAGAAAAATTGGGCAATTCAAATTGCTTCTGTGTCTCTGTTATCATATGCGGGCCACTTCGATAATACTTGGAGCTCCAGGTTTAATTATGGTGTTAATAAGGTTTGGACTCATTTCAGATTTCATAATCTGCCAGAGAGGATGGAGGCTGGCAGGGTTTGTAGAAATCGCAGCTTTTTGAGCTCACGCCGCCACCATGGCGGTCCAATATGAAACATTACTGGCAGCAAAGCTCAGCGAACTTGTTCAATTTGCTGAGAAGTCCTTGTCCAGATAACTGCTGAGGGGACTAAAAGGAAATATCTTTTCATATAAAACTAATGTTCCTATGGTTGAAACTTTAATAATCCCACAATGAGTGAAAGTATTTGTTTAAAACAAGCAACCTTTCACTTTTATTTCCATTATTGGTTGTGGATCTTTTTGTACAGCACCTAAAGTATTAAAAACAAAATGCAGCTTGGGAAGCTGGACTTAGTATGCAGAGTAGTTTATTCAACCAGACGTTCCCTTAAAGAAACTTTTAAAATGTGACTTATATGCTAACGTAAAGCTGCAGCATGTAATATTTATAAAGAATATATTTTTTTACATATTTGTTGTTTTTGGTCGGAGCGGTGCATTTCTTCAGACGGCTCAAGGAGGAGATCGATCTTTTCACAGATCATCTGTCTCATAGCAAACTGTCACAACATGGTGACACTTTTAAAAAATATGTGAAGAACATATTTTCAATATAATGCAAATACAAACTGTAGCTTTTTAAAATGTTTTTGGTCTGGAGGAAGCCAGAGCAACTGGAGAGAACCCAAACATGGAGAAAGATCCCAGACGGGGGTTCAAACTCATGACCTTCTTGGAGCAAGGCAGCAGTGCTAACACATGCTAACACATGCTAACATATGTGAAACGGTTCAGATAGGAAATCAACTCTCCTCCCGCCCCACCTCCATCCCTAAATCCTAATCAACAATGTCATATTCTGTGTGAGCTCTAACCTAAGCGTGAATCATATTTTGATAAGCCAACATGTATCATGCGTAAACAGAGCATGTGTTGATGGAAGGAAGAGAAATTCGCTGGGATTTCCTTTCTTCCTCTGACTCCAGTGGAGGCTTTTTTTTGTTGTTGTTCATCTGCCACAAGATGAAGCTACACCCCCTCCCTCCTCCTGAAACACATTTCCAAACGAGTGAGTCCAGACCACATCTGCCTCTCTGACGCGTTAATCACGTTGCGCCGCCGCTGTTAAGTACAAACACGCGCCGGCGCACGCGACTCCCGGAACACACGCGGCGCGTCCGCCCACCACTCCTAAAGATCTTCAGTCTGTTGTACACCACTTCCGTGTGCCCCCACCCGGCTCCCACATGACCCTCCATTTTCCTGATCATTAGCGACTCTGGCGCGGAGCCGCCTTCCATGCATCCCTGACCGCCGGCTCCCTCGCCACTCCTCTGTTTACGTCTCCATTTCTTTTGATTTTGAGGCGATGCCTCCCCTCGCCCTGCTGGGAGCAGGAAGAGGATGGAGGAGGATGCAGGTTGGGAGGAACATGCTGTTTTAGTTGGGGAACAGAGCCGGTCCAAGGCATATGAGACTCAATCGACTGCTTAGTGCCTCCACACCACTAGGGGGCCCTAAGAGCCCTGATCTAGCATGATCATATCTTAAAATAACAGCGGGTAATACCAAACTAAAAGCTATTACACATGAAAAATTATTTCTACTGACACATTTCAGCAAAAAGCATGCTGTCGATGATTAGCATAGCATAGAGAGGTCGAGGGAAGTAGCTCTGTTATGCTATCTTGACTTTGACAACCATAACATGTAGATATGCTGCGGAGTTTGGTGTGTTTTGGTTCATTGAAGAAGAAAAAAGGTGACCTGCACATCAACTCTGACAGATCATCAGTAGAGCATTTATTTAAATGAGCTAATCTACCACAGCAGTGTTAGGTTAGCCACCACTGTGGTAGCTAACCTAACACTGTTACCATAGTAGCTAGATTAGTTCCCACGTGGTATCATTCACTTTTTAATTAACAATCGCAAAATAAATATCAAGCTTGAAAACATAAAACTGCAATGAACTGAATGCTTTTGTTCTTTGGATGGACGATGTTTACGCATGTTTTTTTTTTTTTTGGCCCCAAAAAGGCTTCGTCTGTTAGGAAACACAATGAAACGGGTTCATGTCAAAAATAAAACGTCCCAATGAAGTTAATTTACTCATGCTACTTTTTATTGCAAAGACAATTTTTGTAAAATAATATATTAGATGAGTAAATTAATTAAAATGGTCTAAATCTTTTTACTAAGGCAGTTTAAGCATTGAAAAATGTTTAATTGATTCAGTTTTGATTATTCTGGCTAAGACTTAGTGAAAATCCAAAATTCAGTTTCTCAAAGAAATCAGAGCCTACAAAAGGTTTTATTAATGTAACGTTTAGTCAGCTGGGTAGATTAAAAATCTCTTTTAGTATTCCACTTTAATCACAGAATCTCCTGAATATTAATTTAAAACAAACTTAAATGAACCAAAAACTGATTTTATTGGCAAACATTTGTTTCAGTTTTAATTTTGGTATTAAAGTGTAAAATATTATCATATTTATTCTCCGTTTCTAACCAATTCTCCCTGAAAAGACATTTTTAAACTCAGTGAGAATTCGTTCTGTTAAATTGATGCTACATAATTAAAATGAAACCAATAAATCATTAGAAGTACTCAGAACTGCCAATATGTGACAGTTTATCCTGAAAGTTTTGATGCTAAAGACATTATTAAAAGTTTATTATTTGCTGTGACCACTGTAGAATATAAACTCATTGATTCCTAATGATATTAATGTTTTCTTTACTGACTTTTTATGGGACGAGAAGGAAACTGAGCAGGAATAAAATAGTTTATTCTAAAGAATCCATTTTATTTCCGATAATCTTAAAGCTTCAGCTTAAACTGAAAAATTCTAAGTATCAAAATTACTTCAACACTAAGCAATATGGATCTTATTTCCTTAAAGTACAGAATATTTTATGTACATTTGATACAAAACCATTGCATAATTTAGTTCAGATACAGAAATCCTTTCTTCATAACAAAAAAATGAAATGCTGTACTTCATATTATCCAAATATCTTCAAAGAATTGCTGTCCTGTGGGAAAGACGGATCTCCAGTAGCAGTCTGTCTTACAACAAACCTGAAGAGGCCTCTGACTGAAGACTGTATGACTGCCGTGTCATGCTAACAGCTCGGAGATGATGTTTCACAGTAAAATGTCCGGAATGACATTAATATTGCTAATCCACCTCATTTGCTTTTGCTGCTCCTCTTTAGGTCTGTGTCAGGTTAGGAAGATGTTAGAGTAGGGGATAAGATTATTGCTCGTTAAGATGGATGGTAGAGATGATTCTCTCTCTGCTTTACATCCACGAAGCCTTCTAGGCAACTCCTCTGGGGTTTGGGGTCAAAGTTCAACTATTATTTGAGCTTTTGAGATGCTAATCAGCTGCTGGGAGTTGCAAAAACAATAAATTGTTGCCATGGTTATGCATCATAGCTGTCCAAAGTAAAACAATAAGAGCAAAAATCCTTATCTACCTGAGATGCAGCTGAGTTTTAAAATTGTCCTTATGAAGAGGAAAACTTTAATAATCATACAAAGCAGCAGTTAATCTATTAATTTTATTTCACAATTGTAACAGTTCTTATCATTTGTTCCATAAAACCTGAACGTTACATTAATAACTGGTTTTCAGTGAGGGTTGAATAGTTTTACGAATCTAATGAATTGATTTGAAAGGTGTGCAAACTTGACTTTAATGTCCTTATTTGTACTTGTGTGGCTGTTTTTTGGTTTTATTTTGTGCTATTATGGGGCTAATGTGTGAAGCTCTTTTTGTTTAGTTTTTTTAAACAGATAAATCTGAGTCTTGCACTCCAATAGAAATGATTGTCACAGTAAAATGTCCTGAATGACATCAATACTGCTAATTCATCTCATTTGCTTTTTCTGCTCCTCTTTAGGTCTGTGTCAGGTTAGGAAGATGTTAGAGTAGGGGATAAGATTATTGCTCGTTAAGATGGATTCAGATGCCTGCAGCTTTAAATTCCAGCTAAAGGTTTTCATCCACAATAGAAACAATTCAGCGTCATTTGATACATTTGGATTTGTTGTTAAGTCTCCATGATTAGAACCTTTTTCTAAGACTTTATCGCCGACCTTGGTGAGCTTCCTTTGCGCGGATCGTAATATAAACACACGTTTTAAGTGCTCTCGATATGAAGAGGAATTTAGAAACCAAAAGAGCAAGAAAATTAGTCTGAAAATGCAGCTGAAGAAGTAAAAATCTAAAAATAAAACCTAAAAAATGAACACCATCAGTTTTCTTATTGCTCCGGCTCTAAATTATAAAGTGGAGGATGAAGCCTGCTGCATCATCACCATCACCATCATCATCTTCATCACTTCCACCTTATAATTTAGAAGGAGTTGATGACAGGTTTACTGTAATTAAAATCAGCTCAGTGGAACAGATAACATAAATCTTTCCTCTTTGAATCGATGAAAGATGGCTGAACGTTTCAGCTGCTGCTTCTCTACACTCACAATGTCAGAAAAAATCAGAGTTACTGAAATAGTTTAAAAAACTACTTTCCTAGTTTAGGACGGGGTGTCCAAAGTTTGGCACGGGGGCCATTTGTGGCACATAGAGTGATTTTTTTTTTTTGTTGTTGTTGTTTTTGCAGCCTCCAACTGCAATGCATGAACGAAATAAATGTGCACAGGCAGCTGTCATGATAAATTGTCCCAGAAGTTATTGTGGTGTCGTTTTGAGACCATTTTCAAATGATATCATGGTAATGACATAAAAATTCAAGAACACGTTCTCAAAGATCAACAAACTTTAAACACTAGAGAACATTTAACAGTGGAAGTGGGAGACATTTTAAATATCCAAAATAAATAAACACTGCTTTAAGTCAGTTCAGCTCATTTTTCTGGATCGGTTGATGCTAAACCTCAGATATCGGTTTAGCAGTGTTTGAAAAAAGGACAAATTTATGATTTTTTTCCGTAACTTCCTTCTGATGGTTGAGTTCGGCGCTTCGGGCTCATTTTAAAGCCACAGTTTTACTGTCAAATATTCACTGATCTGAATAAAAACACACGCCGTGAGCTTGTAACATGTTATTACACCGTGTGCACAATTATTCAGCAACAGACTCGCCTGCCTCCATTGTAACCTTTATGTTCCCGCGACTCCTTAAAAAACGACATGCAGATCGGTTTGAAGCAATTTTAGGAAAATCAGAACAATTTAGTTTGTTTTTCTCAGCAGCTGGGAGGAGCGGGCTGTTAACTGAGATGTCAAGGCCTCAGATGAGGTTCTGTGTTCACATTCTGCTTCATCGCCTCAAGATAATAGAAAAATATTCCTTTAAAGGGATTTTAGCAACATTGAAAATTTATAGAGTAACAAAAGAGGCCTGAATAATAGAGTGCAAGCAAAATGGTGGGAGCTTAGAAACAGAGAATCTCCAGAAAAAGTTCAACATTTCCTCTAGATGTGTCTTTATACATAGCTCTATCACACACTATAATTCAAGTGTTTATTTCTTGAACTTTTGATTAATATGGATTCAAGAGAGAGAAAACAAAACAACTGTGTCAAAAACAGTTATTTCATATTCCTAGAAAGTTGAGTGGAAGGAAAAAGTGCACCAGTATTAAGTATGATTCACTAAGCTTTCTCCTGCTGAATGAGCTTCATGGAGAAGCTGGTCCCATTTTCTAGCAGGACTTGGTTCCGGTCCAGAACGGTACCAGGACTCAAAGGAACGAAACCTAAAACCGATTTTCTGTCAGGTCCTTAAGGTGTAGCTTACAGATGTAAAAATATAGCAAAAATACGTTTTTAGATTTAAAAAAAACCCTACATATAAATAAATTTTGTCTTTTAGTTTTTTTGTTTTTTATGTCAGAAATTAAATTTAAAAAGATAAACCTCCGACCTGGATCCAAAACAGGTTTTTTATTTTTATTTCTGTTCACATATGGACCAATTAAAATGGATTTTTATACAAAAATATAAAGTTACAGCCATGTCGACATGACAGTTATAACTCAGCCTCCAAAGATAACGACGCTGGTTGCTAACAGAGTGCTGCATGTTATAGGAATGTTACCGGAAAGAAAAAAGTGTGTCACAAAGCAGGTACACCTGCAGAACACAAGATTCAATAAATCTAAACCTGTGGGTGGTAAAAAAAAATGATTCACTGCTATTAACCATCGTATGACATGAAGCTAATGCTGCGGTGTCAAAAGTGCGGCCCTGGGGCCATTTGTGGCCCCTGGACTGCTGTAATACTTTTTAATAAAATTAACCTTAATCTTGTTTTTATTGCTCAGAATTGATAAAATAAATGTTTAAAAATTCACAAAGTGGATCTGTTTCTTTTTATAAAACAAAACAAACCCTTCTAACGTTTAGGATCTACAATTATTTACACAACCAACAGGAACTTTACTATTAACACATTCAATTACATTATTGTAACTTATAACTTGTGAAACTTGTAGCTGAATAGATTAAAAAACGTCAGTATTTTTTTCTTTTATTGTCCTCAGTTTTTGGGCCATGAGTCATTTAAACTACTGATTTCTAAAACTTATACTTTAATTGCAGATCCATTTGATAAATAAATGTGCAGTAAGGATACCATTTTTCCTTTATGTAACGATCAGAATGATCATTATATGACGGATTTTTCCTGAACTCACCATGTTATCACAGAAAACGATTCCCAACTTTCAAAAAGCTCCGACCTCAGAGGCTTCACACAAATCATCGTTTTTTAGCCGACGCCTGCAATCAGAAAACATGCAATCACGCCTCTGTGTGCAGAACACAAACACACACTTAGTCTCGCACGTGTGTGTGTGCGGCAGAAAAGGAGAAAACAATCGTAGTCTATTCGCTGAGCAATGCACAGCGTCTGAAATGTCAGAGAGGAATTAATAATCTCTGCAGGATCATAATCTGTTCACACGCCGACATGGAAAACGTTAAATACTTTTGTGTTGGAGAAAATAACTGGAACAAGTTCAAATGAGCTGCAACAACTGAAAGCTTAAGTTTATTAATCTGTTATAATCAAGTGATTTTTTTTTTTACAAGAAAAAAAATCAAGATGGCTGCCTTGGGTGTGTTAACATCACTCTGAACTATATCCAAAAATAACATTTTCCAAAAAAAATCAAGAATTAAATTAATCAATAAAATCAATTTATTCCCCTGCCCTTCTTGTGAACCACCATTCTATGACTCAGAGAGCCTGAACACAGATGCATGCCACACTTTTCAGATCTTTAATGGCATAATTCTGACAACAGAACTTTTCTGTAACTTCACATTTCTATTTCAAAAGATCCAAATAAAACACTCAAAGCAAAGAGGAACCAGTAATCCTCCTTCTATAGCTGCGTTTCCATTTACCATAAAATTGCACAATTTCACGTTTCTAAAATAATTTTGCGTAATGGAAACGCGCCAATTATCTTTTTTCAGTAGAACGTTTTGGTGTTAGAATGAGGTGTTTATTTGTGGGCATATCCATATTGGTCTACTTTGCAAAACTGCAATAGAAACGCTTTTTTCGCATCAGACGAGTCACATGATCGACAGCCGGATGTTACTACTGGCGGAAACCACAAAGAAGACAACAGGAAGCAGATGGAGGGGGATGGTGCTGCATGTATTTCCATGAATTACCACGCAAACAAACTGCTGCGCGATTATTTTAATTACGTTTCTTATTTAATGGAAACAGAGTAATTGTGAAATAGTGTTTTCTTAACATTTGTAATGGAAACTTAATCTGTAGGATCAGCAGATTTTCTTTTATTTCAGACAAATCAATTATAAAACAAGAATACATATGCAGACTTACATAAATTTAAACAGATGCATACAAAAAAAAACAACAATGTTTTTACAACATAAGAGTCACCGATTTCCGTTGAAGTCGGATGATCTGCTGCACACACCGCTCGGGTCGCTGATGTTAAGTAGACAGGATTGCAAGCCAGTTCAGTCTCTGCGGTCCAATATTGCTTTTGATTAGTTTTAATTTAATCTAATAAGAGATCACACGGCAGCAGCAACTCACCTAATAAACACGACATCTCTCACAAACAGGTGGAGGCTGAAGGTTGTCAGATATGAAGTTTACGATCAGACAAATCTGCTTCTCGTGAGATACGAGCGCTAACAACGCTCACAGATGTTAAGAAAAGGTAAATCAATTTCCATTGATTTAGTGAACGATTAAAATAAAGAGAAGACAGGCCAACACAGGGAGGAGTGTGAACTTCTTATCTGCATACCTCAGAAGTGAAGAAGCTCTGAACATCCCCGGCCATTAGGAGACGGGAAGATGAGCAGGGAAGGAGAAATTGGCTGTTGTGATGCTGACGGATGAGGACAGACAGCTTAACAAATGAGCTTCAGATCAGCGGGCCTCTCCGGGCCTCGGCGGCCCAAACAGAACCCTGACTAAATGAACCTCCGCGTCTTTGATATTCAGGAGCCGACCTCGCTTCTCGGAGCTGAGCGACGGTGGGCGGCAGCGTGGGCATCTGCTTATGATAATATGTCTTCCATACAGCCAAACGCATTTCAAGGCATCACTGAAGGTTACAGCGGGGGGCCGCAAGGTGTCTGCCGGGGACGACTTTAAATGAGGCCGCCTTGTCAGCAGCTTAATTGTTCCTGTTGTGCAAAATAAACACGTCTGACATGGCGGAGGGAGGCGGAGGCTAATTAACGGTAGCTGCCGCCATGAGCTTCAAGAAGAGTCGGAGCTGCTTCCAGCGGGCGGAGAGAGGAATTTCCTGCTTTATTAGCAAACAATGGTGCAAAAAATGGCTATGCGACGCATAGGGGTGCTGCGCCAGAGGGGGCGCCAAAACAATGGTGTAATTTCTGTATTAAACAGCCATTTGCATATCTGTAAATGATCTGATCTGTAATAGGCTTTATGCCTGAACCGAACCAGGTGCTTTAATAGAACATAAACTAAATTTAATATGGTGGAAGATTATTTAAACTTGTTTTTCCAGTACTTTTCTAACTTCCCAATAGAATTTGATTCTGCTCTCAAAGACTTTTAGGCTGTTTTCTCTCCTGATGGTCCAGTTGACTCAGTTTTATTGGGGAACAAAACTTCACAATTTGTTCCTCCTAATTTGGTTCTCTTTTTCTCTGTTCTGAGTCAAACCAACCAAATCCTTTGAGCCACCTGTTCCCCTCCTCGCGTGTGGGGGCGCTGCACCAAGAACCACTGAAGAAAACGACACAAAAACCTCTGAAGAAGAAACTGAGTGTTACTTCCTTCTTCCCAAACAAAAATGGAGGCATCAGATTTTAGCTGTTGTAGGATTTGTCTTTGCCTAAAGACCACGAGTCATTTCTCCTGCTGGCGCTAAGTTAGCACGTTTGTTTCAGTTGCATTTCCCCAGAATCCCCTGCGTTGTAGTCCACTTCCTGATTTTGGCGCTGTCTCTGGTCCGCTTGGTTATTTACGTATGCATTTAAACCGAACCAGAGTTCACTTCAGCCAAACCTTATCTGCATACCTCAGAAGTGAAGAAGCTCTGAACATTCCCGGCCATTAGGAGACAGGAAGATGAGCAGGGAAGGAGAAATTGGCTGTTGTGATGGTTTGGAGGCGGCCCGGGGTTCCACTTTGTGTTCTAATCTCCCCAAGCGAACCAGACTTTCTAGACAAACGGACTGGAGTTTGACTAAAGTGGACCAAACAGGG
Source organism: Girardinus metallicus (assembly GCA_903067095.1). Taxonomy (NCBI): domain Eukaryota; kingdom Metazoa; phylum Chordata; class Actinopteri; order Cyprinodontiformes; family Poeciliidae; genus Girardinus; species Girardinus metallicus. The sequence continues at coordinate 37,038 of CAEGAE010085230.1, forward strand.
CTGGTGTGAATGCAACTTTAGACTGCAGGTCCTCTAAATTCATAACTTTGTATCTATCTTCATTACTACTTTAAAAATCACAGGTCAAACAAAATAAAGAGTAGTTAGTGTTGTAGGAAGTTACTTGTTCCAGTTTTCTTGCGAACAGCAGCTGTAAAATGGTGAACTGTTGATGGCTTTATCCTCTTTAGCAATACTTCAACACGTCAGTAGTAGAGGTCACACTCAGAAGCACATTCCTGTAGAAATCACTCAGTAATGAATGCATGGTGGAGAAGTGGAGCGTCAGGATCTCATGCATGGTTATTCTGACTCTGGAGTTCAAACCACTGACCTTCTGAATGGTGAGGAACCTTCTAGCGAGGGAATCAATATGGCTGTCTGCACTTCAGAGGCAACAACAGCCAGAGCATATAAAGTTTTAAATCCAAGACGGTTCAATCAATCAATCAAATTTTATTTGTATAACACATTTCAGCAACAAGGCATTTCAAAGTGCTTTACATCATAAACATAAAAACAGAGTCATGCAACAGAATCAACAATCA
>CAEGAE010085239.1:0-38174 GCA_903067095.1 Girardinus metallicus
CCAGAAATGTGCAGTTCTAGGCACAGCCAAGATACTGCGCAGAACCCTCAAGCTCCCAGGCCTCTGGTAGAGGACCCGAGCTCAGAGGATGAAAGAGACCACCCGCAGAGGGTGAGAAGGGAATATTATATTATATATATATAGAATTAATGTCTGGTTTGTTCTGTGCTGTTGCAGGTTTGACAGTCTTCTGTTCACCCTCAGTTAGATCTTCAGGTTTTATTTGCAGTGAATGCTGAGCGCTGACTCTATCTCTGGGGTCTATTAGAACTGATTCTATGCAGGAAATGTTGTGCAGTGATTGATGATATTAATTCCTTTTACAATGACCAGTGCAGGTATTTTGTACCCTGACCACAATAATTATCACTTTTGAAATTACTTCCTAGTTTACTGTAACTGTGCCTCACTTGCATACAATTAAAGCACAGCATAAATAGATTGTTTCTGTTTCTCTGGGTAATGAGTCCAAATTACAAGAAAGAAGTCATTTCTCATCTTCAACTCTCTGGCGCCTCCACTGGTGAGGCTTTTATCTCTCCAGTCCACTTCAGATGGAGTTAAAAAAGTCGGTCCAGAACAAAAGTGAGTCAAATGAATTTAGATCTGTGCCTTAAAGTAAAACAGAAAGAGGCATTAATAAGCAGGCAGCAGACTCATTCAGTACTCTGTGTTTTTAACATTTCTGACCTTATAAGGTAAATTTTTCCAACAATGCTATGATGTCAGAACCCACTGCTCCTTAAGAAGAAATGCTGATCCAGGGGAAACAAAGTTCATTTCTTTGGCCGTCACTGTTCCTGCCTCCCTGCTCCGATCCCACTCCTCATATTGGGTCTTGCAAGATAATAAATACATGTATTTATACTTGTTCATTTTTATAGAGGTATTTATATGTTTTGTATAATGAATTTCAGGCTAGCAGTCATCTAAAGGGTCAAAAGGTGAAGGGCCCAGGGAGACTTTAGGGTTAGGAATCAGGAGGTCAGGGCAAGACAATAAAATATCAGAACCCCCCATAAAATATTTAATTAAGAAGGTGTGGAATAAAGTTTAGGAGGTAAACTAAATGAAATGTAAATGTAGATGTTGAACACACCATAAGAGCAGTGAGAGCTTTAAAAGGATTTTTCTTTCAGTCTCTTTGGGTGTCTGGTGTCCAGTTTGTCTCGGCCCACCGTCTCTTGCCTGCTGTTCTCCTGAGGTTGGCCTGAATGACTATGGGATATGAAAGGGTTAAAAAGGTGTCTCTGTGTATTTCTTTTGTTTAGGACATTATGTCTGTGTTGAGTAAATATTTCCTGTCTCCCCCACACACTGCAGTCCAAATGTCTTACAGGTCGGCGCATGGATTGCCCTGACATTACAACAAGAAAACATTTTGATTTGAAAGAAACAGTGGAACCTCTTACGGTGCTGAAAAAAAAACTCCCATGACTTCTGGCTCTAGGCTGAATCAAGAGTGAATCAATCCCTGAGGTTTTTGTTCCTCTAATAATCCTGTAATCCTGAGCATTTGGGGTTTTTCAGTCAGTGTCTGCAAGTTTTTTTGATGAATAATTATTTTGGTTGTAGATGGAGAAAATGTGGTGACAAATCGGAAGAGGGGAGACATTAATGGACTTAGTTTCAAAGAATGGTGAAACATTTTCTTAGGACAGAGCAACAGTACCCTCTGCTGGTCAGAGCAGAGAACAGCGTTTTAGTGGCTTCTTTGAAGCCTGTTTGCTGACTACAGATTATATGAAAACACAATAATTGCAATTTGATCAGTCTGGCAAAAGTTTGTTTGGGATGGAAACTTATTGTAAGGGTTAGTGATTCAGAAAATTTAATTCTCTGTGTATGGCAACAGAGTTTTTCATGCACAGGAGCCCCCCTAGGCTGCCCTCAATAACATTTAGGCACCAAGATGTCATGGCATTAGTCTTTTTCTTCTCTTTTCACCAGACAAAACATTGAGAACAATTTATCTCTGTTTCTTTATAGCAAAAAGGACCTGTGTTAGAACTTGGTTCATTTTGCACAGTCTGCCTGTTTCCCTATTTTCGCCGCTTGCTGCTGTAGACGGGTCTCAGCACTCCTACCACCCTGCACAGACTAAAAATGTGTGTAGAAAAAAAACAGTGGATGGATGGATTCTTCTGTTTTTTACTGAAGGACCCAATTCAGAGCTTTCATTAGAAAATACATCAAGTTTATGTGCAGGGTCAATATTTATGATGTACCTCCTTCACAATCTTTGCAATGGACTCTGATGAGATAGTTAACTTCAGGACCCATGGTAACCCATTCTTGTTTTTCTACTGGTTGGGACTAACCCCAGCTTATTGCCTTCTTTGTTTGAAAAAGGTTCAGTACTGCCTTTTCTTCTAAAGGAAACTAAGTTATTTTAAAGTGTTTAATTTATTAATGACTATATCGTATTGAATCTGTTCTTTCTTCTCGTAGTGTGGCTTGGTTTGGTTTCTTTATTCTAGGCTGATGAGGCTCTCTAATGTGGCAAGGCAATTAGAGTGAAGTAAGTCCAGCTCATATAGTGTGAGAACACTAAACTGATTCTCAGTTCTCCTGAGAATCCACTCTACTGTGAGTTTGATCATCCAACTGGCAGCTGCTTCAGGATGCCTAAGATCAGAACCTGGTGTGGTCAGGAGCCTTTCATTCCTGCAGCCATTGAGCTTAGTCTCCCTGGCTTAAACCGCTAAACCCAGACCATTTTTTAGGTTTCTGAAATACATATTCTTATTATCTTGAGAGCTCTATGCACTTAATGCACGAGGGCATGAGTTATTCCTCCTGGTATATGTAGTTGTTTGGGACTGACAGAATGAAGGTGATGTCTTTTTTTCGAGTTTTCTGTGGTTTGTGTTTCTGATGCTTGCTGCAAACAAATTTCCCTTTGGAATAAGAATAAAAACTGAACTAAACTGAATTTAAATTAAAGTTAGAGTTTTTAGCATTAGCTTCTGGTAACTATCATGTTGGTATCACACTTTAGCATTAGAGGAGCCAATGTTAGAGCTGTAGGTGTAGCATAACCTTTTAGTTAGTGGTACCAGTGTCGGTAACCTAACCTCATACCTGCTCTTCCTCCTGAAGCACAGCTCTCCCAAAGCTGTCACCATGGATACATGTCAAGTTCAACATTTACTATGTAACTTACCAACTTTGGAAAGTGTAAAAAGCCCCTGGCTGGGATAATTATGCATAAGTTTTTCAGCCTTAAAAACATCTCAGTGACTTATTTTCAGGGAAAATGTCTGGATCCAGACCTTTAGGTTGTGCTGGTTGGAACTGAATCCCAGAGCAGATCAGCACTCCAGCTGAAAGCTGACACTTGTGAGCTCATTTAGCAATCGGCTCTGCAGCAATGCGCCACCTCCTGAGATGAAAGTTCTACTACAGGCCACCAGAAACTGCTCTACAAAATGATTCTCGACTAAATTACAAGTGACACGTCTAGTTGGCAGCACCACTTACTTTTATATGCACAACAATGGAATGTTTTTTTAGGAGTGGACTCTCAGGGTTAGCATTTAGTAAAATTTCTATGGGTTTGGTGTTTCAAATAAAGAAACATTTAAAGCAAAAATGTGTAACACCGTCTAATTGTTTTTATTTAGAACAGCTTGTCTACCATTTCACAACTTACCAACTACTAGTTTAAAACATTGACACCTTAATAAACTTGACGTTTTGTGTCATCTGTGAACTGAAATATTTCTAAGACACTACAATCCCCCTCTTTCAGCCAGCCTGTATTGTGCAGCTGTAGGTGGACACTGTGTTGGTCTGCAGAAGGAGAAAGTTCTTTTGGCATGTCCATAAAAAGAAAGACTGAATAATGGAATATTTTACAGAGGCGTGTCAAACTTTCTTTTTTCTCTATTTCTACAAAAGAAAGTTTCAGACATTTCTGGAACATTAGGTTGAATTGTAGCATTTCGCACATGAATGGATAAAAAACATAATTTAATGTTTGAGTTCTTCACCAAAGCATATATCTATGTTATTTAAGACAAATAATTTATTTTGTCATTCTTCAATCAGAGTTTATGCTTTTATTTTGAAAGGAACTAATCCTTACTGTCACCTAGTTTGCTCTCTATGACAACCAGTTTGAGAACACAAATACTCAGTGTGCAGAGCCAGGTTTAGTGCCCCAGAAGATGGATTGATTCTCCACATCCACAGGTATATAATTACATCTATATTAGCATGAGTGTACACTTTGCTTATTTGTAGTCTATGTTTTACACTAAGTGAGGTGTTTGTTGGTGTTTGCAGTGAGTAAGGATGAAGCCGGCTCACAGAAAGAGTGATATGGAGCGTTTGGGTGTGTTTATGGAGATGAGCTACATCTCTGCAGGAGACAAATACACGTCATCAAACAGCCGTGAGCATGACATAAACTTTACTAACCTGTTTTAAATGTAGACAGCTCCTTTAAATGATCTCACAGCTGACAGCATGGAGGTAACAGACAACTACAGGAGCCTGCTGGGAAAAGGAGGTCAACGAGAATCATTTCATGATAACATTACACTGGCTTTTTACAAGAACATAAAACTGGACGAAAAAAATTGCAAAAATATATTTAGTTACAATCAAATACATGGCAATTCCAACAAACAAAATGTTCTTTTCTTAGTGTTGGATTGACTGCAAAGTCATGTTTAGACATCTTTCACTCAAGGACACAATTTAACTAGCCAGGTAAAAATCAGACACTTATTCCACACTATTTGTTCATCCAGAGGGTGTGGGTTCTCAGGTGCTGACAAATGTTGGCTTCCTGGAGGTGTGGACTGTGATTAGGTTTTAAATTTTACCCACTTGCTAACCTTGCCCATGATGTGTGTAATGCACTAGTTTGACACTATGAAGCTCTTCCACTGTGAAGAGAGAAATGCCGATCTGAATTCAATATTTGGAAGAGTGACCAACTCAGACCGAACGGCTTCGTTCACTTCCTCCGCTGACACTACTAAATCTACAGGCAGCCTACAGTTTTTAAAAATCATTGTCATCGTTCACAACTTCTTGTGTTTGCTAATTGGCCCATTTAGAAAAGATCAACAATCTAAGTCAATGAGAGAAAGCCCAGGCTGGAAGAGAGAATGTCTGCATGTGTCACTGAACAATGGACTCTTCATTTGCTTAAAGAAGTGGTTACTGGAAACTAAAGATCATCACCTAAAATAATAAACTCAAGGACTTAAGTAGGAGAAAGCATAAATTTCAATTATCTGCTAACAGTTCAGGTTAAAGTTTTGGGAAGTAAGTTAGAAGTTGCCTCTGCCTGAACAGTTGTGTTCAGGCACAGTAGCTTGGAATTCAACACAATCCAAGTTACTTGGTGAAGGTCATTGGACTAAGAGGAAGTGTGAGATTCTGATGGTCCTTATGGGCCAGCAGCACTTTCAAATGAAATGAAAAATGTGATTTGAAGTGCATGTACATGACGTTTCCATTTTTAATCCAGGTCCATTCAATGAGTCAGCATATCGAAGCCGCCAGATGCAGGCGGGTGTCACTAAACAGCTGTGTGCTCTGCAAAGTGGCTTTTTCGACAAGACCTTTAAAAGGATTTTTGAAAAAGAAGCACTGAGTGAACCTCTGAGACTGGTTCGGAGGAACCGGATGCAGCAGGCCAAGAAGAACCTGGGCAAAGCCTTCCTGCCCTGCAGCGGGACCAAGAAGCCGTGAGGCAGCACACACAATGACATATTTACTAAGAGCTTTAAATATGTCTGCTTAGTTGAAAAATATTCATGATTTACTCTTACAATAATGTATCCAAGTGATCTCAGATGAAATTTTAACAGATGTTTGTTACATGATTTGTTTGTGCCTTCAGCTCTGGTTCTGGTAGTTACTATGGCACCTTGTCTGGACCAATAGACGCCACAAGTCCTCTGTCAGTTCCCAAGAAAGCTCAGCGCTCACCTGGCCGCAACATTCTCACCTCACCGCCCAAGAAAGGCAGTGGTTACAGGTTTATGGCAAGCAAAAGTAGTTCTGAGACAGCTTCCTTCTTCCCCTGAGGGTCAACGGCACAGAAGCAGAGTTACGAGCTGCGCTTCCATTGACAATTTGCAGCAAATCACCAAATGGTTGCAAATTGGAATTACGAAAATAAATTCATCTTATGAAAACACAGCAATTTCTAAAAAACAGGTTTTCTGATAAAAAAGTTATTGCACTAGGATGAGGTGGATTTTCGGCTTTATTAAAATTAGTGTATTTTGCAAAACTGCAATGGAAACACTTTTTTGACGCCACACATCATGTGATCAACGACCAGATGTTACTGCTGGCGGAAAAGATACGGAAGACGACAAGAAGTGGCAGGAGGATGATCACGTAGACATAATAAAGAATAGTATTAAAATGATTTAGTAATATCTATATTTTACAAACGTACAATAGTACAAATCTAAACATAAATGACTGATGCCTAATATGTACTTATAAAAAGATGAGCATTTATGTTTTTAATGACAAACTTATTGACGTGTGATTTTAATTGCGTTTCTCATTTAATGCAAACACTACAATTACAAAATTCTGCTTTTTCGACATGAGCAGAATATGAACAAAGTTTTGTTCACATTTATAATGGAATGTGAACAAAACACATTCCATACAGGGCTTGTTGGTAATATGAGTAAACTGTGACTAAGAAGCACAAAATGAGAAATAAAATAACTCCTGATAAACTGTGTTTTTGATCAGTGGTTCTCTGAAGGGTTTTCAAAGTTTGCCTGTGTTCTTGCTTTTCCCCAGTTATCCTAATGTCACTCTGTCCAAACTGGACCTGTATGTTTCTGACCCATACGACAGAGCCAAAGAAGCCCTTAAGGTAACAAATATAGCGGATTATTTTTGTGTTTTCTTGATATTAACACTTTTTGTTAACGTTATGGAAATTGACGTGTGAAACATATGTTCCTCTGATACAACAGTACAATCATAAAGAAGAAGCACAGGTTAAATGCAGTAATAGAAATATTAGTAGCTGTTTAGAATATATCCAGTATTAGAGGTTTTTGCATGAGAGTTTTCTATAACTATGTGCTTTATTTCTTGAATGCAGCCATGAACCAGGAGTCAGAGTTCCGGCCCCAGCTATGGTCCCTGTAGTTAAACTACAGCCTATTTGCTCCTCCAGTCACTGATGTGGTTGAGCCACAAAGAACAGCTGCCCAGATTCAACTTAGAAAACTAATCAGATGATCATTGTGCTTGTGGTTAATAAATGTAGAGGCAAAGCCTAAACTTAAGAACACTGAGGTGGTGAGACAGTGGCGCCCCCAAGGGGGGGATGGGAGAGGCCACGGAAAAAAACAATAATATGTACTGTAATGTAATATATAGCAAATAATATATTGCCCCTAACATCGGTATTGGCTGATTATTTTTTACATATTGGTATCAGTCAGATAAAGAAAACTGGGCCATATGAACATATACATCAATGCCTGGTACTCACAAGAACCCTGGAGTCGGTCTAAATCATGATGGATCCTGATGAGACTGTACACTAGCATCATGCCACCACTGTAGGTGTTGTCAGAACCTTGTGAGGTGAAGGTGTTTTCTGAGCAGAGCCTTCACCACATCCAACCTTTTGTCTTTCCTCATCCAGAAGGCACGACCATGATGGCAGAAAGCACTTCTTGCTTTAAGTCTAAAAGCCAAATGAAGACATTCAGTTTACTATTATGTGACCAGCAGGAAATATTTGTTGTAATTTTGATTGGAACAGCTTGCTGATGGTGTCACGTCCCACCAGTGTTTTGTCCTGGTGGGATGTGACAGAAGCTGTGTAAATCCAAATGAAATACATTCAAGTTTGTGATTAGGACATGAATTAATATGCAAGGTGTTAGTACAGTTTCCATTTGGTTCTCATTTTTCTTTGAATTTTACATATGTTGAAATCTGTGTGTATACAGAAGGAGGGAGCAATCCATCGCTCCAAACTAAGAGATGGGCCCTTCAGAACAAATCTTCACCCACAGGATTATTTCCAAGGCAATCCGTTTCGCAGCCACAAGGCTCTCCCACCTGCTCAAAAGCCCCTCCAGCCCCAAAAGAACGTCTCCATGGTTCCCTTCATGCCCCCTTCACCCAGCAAACGGGTGAATCATTGCTTGGTTCAATGAAGAGAAACTGTGGATATCAGATATGATGTTTGTGGGCATTATACATTTATTAGTATGTGTGTTCATATGTCTTAGATTGGAGGAATGAAAGCTGGAACATTTGATGTATATCCCTCACATTCTGCTGATCCATACATCATCCGCCGCTCCAAACCAGCCAATCAAGAGCCAGTGTTTCGTCCTGCTCCTGGTCCCAAGAGCACGCCAGTCAAAAGCATCATCTCTGTTAATGTTAACAGGTTAGCTCCATAAATCTGCTTCAGTTTATATGGAGGGCATTTAGCTACCACCTTAGTGTATGTCTACTGGAGAGATTACAACAATTAGACTGCCTCCTGGAGGACTTCTGCATTAAATGTTCTGTTATTGAGGGCATAATTTTACAGTGCTCTCATGTCATCAGATAATGTCATACACACAAAAGAAATTGAAAGGTCAGGAATAAATTAATCAGTTCATAATAATAGCTTGTTTCTAACTTTTGGACTAAATTTGGAGAACAATATTCAATATTCCAATATTGTTTTTAAATCCTGGGAGAAGTTATCCTATTCCAGCAAAAGTTATAACTACATACATAATTAGGGTTCCAAGGCAGCAGACGTGCACAAATGGGCCATTCAAACTAAATTGCACGCTAAAAAAATCTTCTCTCAACTATATCTCCACATCCACGAATTCACTGAGGGCCTCCGTTCTTACGACTGATGTCTGTTATCCATCACCACCCTCTTTCCTTATCAAAAGGTTTGCAATAAAATGACAAGTTTGGTTCACATCCTTGTAACAAACGGTTTGTGCAGCCGACCATGCAGCACCCTGTGACCAGTTTTTACATTGAAATCAACTTACGAAAAGAAATCTCAGGCCGCCAGTCATCTGTTTTTTGACAGGCTTTACTGGAGTTGACGCATGAGTAGATTGTTTTGTTGGAGTCTGCCGTTTTCTGAAGAGCATGGTGTCACATGCGAAGGGTCAGTAGATTTGACTGTCGGGTCACAGAACAAGCTTCTACACGTGGTAACTAATCCTCCAATCATTTAGGAGAGTAAAATTTATATTTATTACAGATACAGGTCTAATCAGGTCACACATCTTTATCTTTTCTGTGTTTCCTTCTATTTAAGTTTTAGCATTAGCTTCTTTTGACTACCTTAGGTCTCAGGACTACCCTACCTTACCACCTTGAATCATATGTAGCAGGTTAGCTAACCTCAATTATTATCCTAACTATATAAATGAAGGACATGAACTGTTGGATGGCAACACTTTTATTGTGTAACCTCACTTTGTTTCTTGTTTTCCATTTTGTTTCAGAAGAATCAACTCTGCAAACTACCAGTACACCTCTACCATCCCAGCCGTGATGAAAACCTGAACACACTGTTGGAGCTGTTGTTTTTTGTTCCAATAAATTGGCACCTTTACAAAACTAAAATAAGGATTTCTGAGTGATTTCATTTTTCAAGTAATATGCATTTCAAGTAATATTCTTACTCATTATTCTATTATTCTTCTGAAGTTGGAATTGTATTCATCTCTGTCACAAAACTAATTATGACCTAAAATAGACATTGTAACTAGAATTTAATAATCACGGGTCTCATTTTTATCATAACATTTTCTTTTTCTTTGAAAGACAGGTTTTATTAGGATACTATGCTTTCAACAAGCAAACATACTACATGTTGCCAGACAACCCTAATTTCTTACCCAGTATTTCTCAAAGGAACATTAATTCTAAGGATGCCGAGGAATTTTCTTTTATATTTGTCAACAAACTAGATTTTCTCTCCATTAACTCTTCAAACGCTAATGTATTATTTTTTATCAGAAATCATGATTACAATCACCTAAATCTATTATCTATTACTTTATAATTTGTTCAAACTACACTCTATCCAACATTTTTGGAAAGTCACAGGCCTTAAGTGCAAAGAAATAAGACATGAATTTTGGGTTTATAGTTATAAAGAATAAAGACAATTTAAAAATAATTTTAGTTTTTTTCTGTTATTTGGGCATTGTCCTTTTCATTGTGTTTGTGAGTCAGTTTCTCTACTGTACACACATTCATGCGCTATGGAACACCACAGGGGTAATGTGGTGTATTTTCCCAATTAGTGTGACCTGGGGACTCAGACATATCATACTTAAATGACATTTGAAACTGCACTGCCTTCGTCATGATACAAACTATAGTAAAGAATGAGTTTGTCAAGGTTCATTGTAAAAAATACGTGAGTAAAACATCTTTTGAAAAGACGATCTTTGAAAGAGCTTCCTTTTTCCCACAATCCCCAGCGGTGAGCAGTTTATAAGTTTCCGCTCGGCATCCGGTCTGTCTCTGTGCGGGTTGCTGCCATGCGGTGTGTTGTGAAATACGCAAGTTGTGGCGAAGTGTAAGTGCTTTTTATTGTTCTTCCATTGATAAAACGAGAGTGTTATGCGGATACAATGTTATAATACCTGAAAAGGCGTCCATCTTGTATGATTACGATTCTGTGGTATTTTAATGTTTCCCAATTTTCCGACAAATCCGTTTTACCCTCAGATGCTAAAAATAACGTCCGTATTTTTCACAAATGAATGAATGAAAACTTAAATATTTCTTTACTAGAGCTCTGGAAAGGCATAGTTGGCTTTCGACTGTTTATTCCTTTTTTGTGAAACGCCTTAAGGATAATCCCAACAATATTGCCTTGAGCATTTTTAAACTGCCCTAGTTTTGAAACTATAACACTTGAAAGTTTTTAAACCTTCAGTAGATTAATTGAAACACATACTGTGACTTGTTAAACTTTTATTTATTTGTAAAAGTTTAATAAAGGGTAATTCAGTGCTTCAAGTTAATGCACTAGTTGATTTAGTTGAAAAGGGTTAATCCTTCATCTGAACCTAGTATGAAGGACCAGACTGACTGAGGGTTAGTCCTGGATTGAATAGTGTCATTTTCCAGCTGGATCAGTTTTAATGTGTCTCAGCCAGGCATGAAAAAGCATCAAACTGTGTTTGAAAGACTCTAGAATAGTCTAGGGTGTATTTAAAGTGCTTCAAGTTTTAAGCTTGAGCAGAAGGCAGAAAAAGACGAACTCGCCTTTTAGCCTGGTCTTTAATTGGAAACCAACTTCAGCTTTGTTCAGAAAACATCAGCTGAAGATTAATGATAGTAATTTGTTTGGATTTAAAAAAAAAATCTCCTAGATTGAGATTTCCACAACTTTTTATTGATTTTTTTTTTTTTTTTACAGTGAATTCACAGTTATTACTATTCCTCTGCATTAAATGTATCTGAAGCAATATTCCTCAAAATCATAAAGTGTGAATTATTTCAGTAGCCCCACTCAGGGCCAGTCCAGCTTTGTTGCATGATGGGTAATTAATAAAATGAATGCTTTATTATTCAGCAGAAAAATTGAAGCAGTAGCAGTCATGTTCAAACAAGCAGTTGATCTTTTCAGAAAATAATAAAAAAATCCTCCCAACTGAGATTAATTTACAATCTGCTACATACAGTATTCCTCTAGGTTGAAGGAATAATGTTTGAAGTTCAGAGTGCTTCTGCGGGTTGATGAGAACTGTTTGGGTTTTTGTTCGCCGTCCTGCCAAAAAGAAACATTTAAATCTGAAACTGGCAACAAGTTGAGCAGGAAACAAGCCACCTGTTGACCTGTTGTGTTAGCAGCTGGAGGACAGAGCTGTTGGTTTCCTTCTGCTTTTAAGATTAAAAATGTCTCGTCCATCTTTGAGATTCCTGCTCTAACAGCGACTCATTTTAAACGATGCGTTCAATGAACCAAAATACAAAGTTCTCAATTGAAGATGGGTTAGATGAAATTTTCAAACATAAATACTTTCCTACCATATTTTCTATAAAACCACCCACTACATCCTCTAAATGAGTCCATTTGTGAAGCTGCTGGAAAAGGGAATGTCTGATTTTAGCTCTTGACCATGAATGCAACTAAAGTGACCGTCTTTCTTTCAGAAGTGCTGAACTGACCTGATGGAGGAGCTGTAAGACAACCCCTCCACCATGCTTCTCCTCTGGGACTACAGGTGCACACACACTCAAACACACACACACACACACACACCCACCCAGCTCTAAGTCAGCTGGCCAGGCCCTGTCTGCCTGGTTCAGTGTTACAGGGCTGGCAGAGAAAGCCTCTGTTCTCTGCCTCAGCAGCGCCCCCTCTGTTCTGGAGGCTGATGCTGCTGAGCTGCAGCAGAGCGTGGCCCAAAGAGAGTGGCCGGTCCTGGTGGGACTGCAGGGCGGGCCTAGTGGAGGGCTTCACACTTCCTGATTGGTTGAACGAACCACAAAGGAAGACTGAGCAGATTATTGTCATCCATCATTATCAAATGTTTATCCATGTGGGGTGATGGGGGGGTTATGGGTCACATGCTGAACCACAAACAAGACTTTCATTTATCTTCAATGCAAAATGGCGAATATGTTTCAGCAAATGGCCATTTTGACTCTGGATATTCTAATGATTAATCAATTGATAAGTTAGTAATTATTTCACAAATGGATTTCAGTCCTGGTCACATTCTACAGTCTGTCAGGTTTGTACAGGAGAGGTAGTTACCAGTTACCTGAGCTGGTTGAAGGTGAAATGATGAGTTGGGGTCCTGCAGGACCCCAAGGGGTAAAACTTCTTTCACTTGAATTTCTTGTTTACAACCTTAAATGTCTGAATGTGGCCAGTACGGTTCTGAAAAGCTCCATACTAGAGTTAAGCAAGCAGGAGGTCATTAAACATGTAGAAGGTGTTCAGGAGCTCATGACTGAGTTAAATTCATGGCTGTGGACAAGCTATTTTGAAAATGAACCTAACTTTTCTGTTGTAGGCGGAGCCTGTAGAGCGCCCTCTGCTGACGGCCCTGCTGCTGCTTCCCACAGACAGAAGGTGAGTGAACTCCTGCTGTGCTGTGGAGCAGGTAGAGCTGGCTGTGTGCTGTGATGTCTCATATAACACATTATACTGACCAAAGCCATGGTGAAGAAAAACCCTGAGCACAGCAGCCACAACACATCCCAGCTACAGCACACCGATTAAATCCTCTGACTGCTTTCCGTTCTCTCATCAGCACAGAGAGCAGCTGGCCAGCAGGGGGCAGCAGCTGCAGCTGGAGCTCAGTGTGGCAGGTGGGTCAGTTGTGTGAGGAAGCAGGAAGAGGTGTTGACCCAATCGGTACTGCCATGGCAGAGACTCCTCTCTGCTGTGGAATCATGGTATTGGGAGAGAAAGTCAGGACTTGGCACAGGTTCAAGTAAAACCAGTTTACTAGAACCTGACTGAAGACCTGAAACAACAAACTAACTTCATTGTTAGAAATCCAGTGAAATTCTGACTGTCTGTTTTGTGATCAGGTGAAAGGAGGCTGACTGCAGGAAGCATCCGGACCGTCTTCACTCAACCTGAGCCACTGTCACTTCACTGCCGTCAGGACATGTCCTATGTCCTAGCTATGAACCATCATCCATTTTACTTCTATTGTTTTTACTTCAGACGTGACTCACTGTTGAGACTGTATGCTACAAGCTGAAATGGATCAAGCCAGTAAAAACAAAAACTTGTGTGCTTTATGGTGCTGCTGGTGTTTAGTTTGCTTACATTTTGTCAGCAGAGATCCATTGGCAGTTTGTTTTATTTGTCTGGATCCCCATTAGCTGTTGCCACGGTCACCGTAAATGGGGGGAAAAGTTAAGACAATTCCAAGGGCCCCTGACCGACAGGGGGCCCTTCCACTAAATAGTTTTGTTTTTTTCTTCATAGAAGTAGAAAAAAATTGGGGCCTTGTCAGTTACAAAATGAATTTTATTGTGTTTTTAAATTGTTTTTATCAGTAGAAAAATAAATGTTACCATTTCCAGACAAAAATGTCAATTTGTAGCCCAGTTTTTCTCCGAGGTGGGTTGACTGATATCAACCATTTAGCATAGTTAGCTTAGCTGCAGACTACTTACCTCCATTTTACTAGCATTTAATGAACGAAGGATAAAAAAATCTACCAACATATTAATACATTAAACTTTTCCCTGTACCTTTTACCACACTTAACAGATGAGTCAGTCAGCAGCAGCTCTAACCCCCATATCAGAATAATCCCTCCTTCCTGTCCCAGTGAAACGGTGAGCAGCTCAGTGTTCAGTGACAAGCTACTTAGCGTCATTCCAGGGAGTCTATGTAGATTTTTCTTGTCTCACTGCTCTTTTTACAATTACACAACAAAACAATATATTTATTAGTGACAGAAATTCAAACAATATTTATAAAATTATAATAAAAAAACAGCCTCTTGTCAGTCCAGATAGTCCTGCCTTAGCTTGTGTTTAAATTGCATATATCTGTTGCCATGTCCCTCCTGACTCGTCCCCTCAGTGAAATTAAAGCTGTAGTATGTAACTTTTATTAACAAAAAGTACATATTTGTTAAGATTGTCAATATGTTGAAAGATTATCTGACAATAATTGACAAGAAAGCAAGGCAGTTGCATGCCTTTAAATGAATAATTAATCTTGTGCTGAAAGCAAGAAAAGGCCTAATTTCTAGATGTTAAATTATAAAGTCAAATTTCTTTTGTCATATTTGATATATACAGCCTTTCCGTAACATAGGTACTTAATTGTGCTGTAACACGACACTATGTGCCTGGAAAATACATAATACTGCCCCTTCAGTAAATATCTGATTTATCCTGCACAATAGAATCGATTTATAAACACAAATGGTTTCAGTGTTAAGCTATGGAGCAACACATGTCAACCTGTCACTTGACTTTAACAACTTCTAAAGCCTTGTCAATGCCACCTTAAGTCAAGCAAGCAAACTCTCATGGTGTCAGTGATATCTTCACTGGCACTTTGAAATGCCTTGCTGCTGAAATGTGCTATACAAATAAAATTTGATTTGATCTTTAATCTTGCTTTCGGTGTCAGTTGTTGATCCTTGTGCTGGTCATTAATAACTTTCCTCGCCAGAGTGCCTCATATATTCTTCAGGCTCAGACTCATTGTCAAAATGAATAGTTCTGTAGTTTCTGTATTGAGAAGAAAAAAGAGTAAATATTTTACTAGGTGTACAATTTAAATTCATGCCTGATAAGACATAGTGACTTTTATCAGTCAATGTTGGTATTCAGGCAGATAACACCAGCATGTTTGGGTAATTCTACTCAAAGTTTGATAGAAAAAAATGGTGGAAACATGTTTTTGGCTTCAATGACGGTATAAGTTCAGTTTGGAAATGTAAAAAGATCTTTTAGTTTCACTTTTGCTGCGCCGTTTCACCCTTTTGCAGCTTTTTACACTGTTTGCTGCACGTTTGCACCTGTTGGTCACCATATTTGATCAAGTCATCATCACCTCTTCACAATCTGTTACAACCAGTAGAACAGCAGCTCAAATAGTGTGACATAAGTTGATAGAGAAATGAAATGCAGAGAAAAGACAACAGGGTTAAATAGAGCAAATACTCATGGACAGAAGAAATGTGACAGGTTACTGTCACAGTTTTGACAGTGATCTCAATTTCAACCATATTTTAAATTGTTAGTTGGGTAAAAATATGTTTTTTTTTTTACTTTTTTCGTCAACTTGATTCTCTTCTCTTCCTCCATCTGACTGGTGGTGCTGAAGGTGGAGGATTCCAGGCTGATGAGGATCCACTTCACATGATCTCTGTCTCTTTATTCTGCATCCCGTCCTCAGCTGTCCCCATGACGCATCAGGAAACTTCTCTGGATTTCCAGCAGGATTTCCTGTGTTCCCTCAGTCCTCTGTGTCTTCTCTCTCTTCATTGGTCCAGTGATGTTGACTTGTTTCAGTTATGCTAGTGAAACAACACATGATCAAACACACATTCCTTCATTTCTGTCTAAATAACAGATGATTGAATCAGGCTAGTACACTCATTACCAACCTGATCTTCACTGGAGATGATAGAAGAGCTACCACTGGAGCTACTAATACAGCTACCACTGGAACTGCTGGCACAGTCATTACCAATCTCATCTTGACTGGAGCTGGTAGTACAGTCAACAGACTGCAGAGATGAACTACACCTCGACTCCTCTCCATGATCTCCAGAAACCATGTTGTCTGACATGGTTTCTGGGGAAACATTTGACCACATCTTACCAAGATCCTTACCATCGTCTGGATGTTCCTCCAACACTGGGGATCCATCTGCTGGAAGCGCTACACTATGAGCTGTGAAGGAAAACAAGAAAAAACTATAGTTCAGTATCAAGACTTTCACAAAAATCCAAAGCAATGTTTAAAGAGAACACTGAAATACCAAAATACATTAACCCAGGTTTGAGAATGTCTAAATATAAATTACAGAAGTATGTGCTGTGTTGAGGACTTTTTTAATAGCTAATAAATAACTTTAATCTTACATTGTACCATTAGTGTGAATAAAATAAAACTCTGCAACAAGATACTCAGTTTAACCTCCTGTAACTCTCACAAATCTTTGATGCTGCTGAACAGGCAACTTTTATCTTAGCCAAAACAAGATACATGAGCCATTCATTACTATTAAACTTAAATTACTTCATAACTTTAATACTATAAAAGAATTCAAAAATAATTAGTATGTTTCCACTAGCATTTTTAAATTACTAAAATGTTAACTGTAGTTAATTAAATTAAATTCCTCTGAGCTCCACAAATTTTCAGAGTCACAACCACAGCTACTCTGACACCCCATCAATAAAACCTACAGTATGAATTAATACCCATATACTCCTACATATATCTACATATGCACAGATGTACATTTGATGTCTAAATACTGGGGATCTACATAAACAGGCCGACACTAGTGGCCTTTCCTCCATTGCCAGACAAATTACTGGCATGATTTGTCAATAATGCCAGTAAAAATGGCATTATGGACAAAGCTTTAGAAGTCAAGTGACAGGTTGACACGAGTGTGTTGCTCCATAGCTTAACACTCAAACCATTTGTATCTTGTGTTTATAAATCCATTCTATTGTGCAGGATAAATCAGATATTGACTGAAGGGGCAGTATTTTGTATTTTCCAGTTTTATTTTTGTAGGGGCTCCTACAAAAATAAAACTGTTTATCTGGTTTAGAAATCCATATCCAGTGTTAAAATGGCCATTATATTTTGTTTGGAGATAAGCCAAACAAAATAATTAAAATAATAATCTGCATCCCATATGTGTCCGTGATGCCTGGAAGTCTTATTATCACATGTTAATATTACTCCAGATGGCTCAGTTATGGCTGGAGGTAGTGTTATGAAATTCATTACATCAGTTTGAAGATCAGGGCTGCACACAATCCAGCAATAAACTCAGATGAATGTTCATACAATTATATTGCTCCAAATGCAACACATAAGGACAATCGAGACCATCCTCTTCATGGGACTGTCTTGAGAAAACAGAATCTTCACTCAGAGGCTAAGAAGACAGCAGGTGGCCCGATTTAATTTTTTGTCATGGGGCCCAAATTTCCCAGCGGCGCCCCTGGGTTTTGCCCAACATCTCTCATTATAGTGTGGTGATCTGATTTCACCTTTTTAGCCTTATGAACTCCTGGATTATCATCCGATACTTGGACTAAATGCAGGTTTGTTTTCCTGTTCTGTTCAGTGGACTTAATGTTATGTTGCTGTTAACCAACATGGTTTTAATCTGGCTTGTTTGAATGTGTGGGATTAACCTTGCAACAATCCTAGATTAAAACACCAATCGCAGAATAGTACAAAGTCATCTGAAACAAACTGAACAAACATTCAGGACGTGAACTTCTGTCTAATCTCCACATCCAAGAATCAACATGTCAGGTTTTAAAACCTCTGGACCAAAGTAGAAATGCAGTGACGCTTCTACTTAAATCTACCATGTAAGGAATGCCTGATCAGTGGAAACAAATGACAGCTGAGCCAAACTCAAGGCATATAGATTTTCTTTTTCCACTTTGATGTAGAAAAATGTTATTATAGGTATCACAGCTGTGAGAATCTAAAAACCAATCCAAAAAATGTTGGTTCGAATTAAATATTAGCATTTTGCTGCATGAAATAATTTGATAAGTTATTTTAGACCTGTTTATTAAAAAGCCTTCATGACATTAGTCGCACTTTATCGCCATCTAGAGGTCAGAGTGTGAAAGACGTGAGGTCTTGGGTGTCAAACTCATTTCTGGCCATATTATAATCAAGAATTTCCTCAAAGTTCCTGTTGTGGTAGAAAGTACTGCTAAAAGTACCCATTAACAACCTGTTAAAACAATAAATATCTATCTCTGTATATGAGGAGTATTTCTAAGTAATATTTAGCATCTTTTCACAGTGATAATTTGACACTAAACAAATAAAACCCGCTTTGATTTGATTAAAATAATGTTTAAGCACACAGCTGTTATCTCGGGGGTTCTGCTGATGTGGCCCCAGAATCCAGAGGGCCACATGAACACAGCAGAGCAACAACACCGGATGACAGTGTGACAGGAGCGGCAGAGTCCTGCCCAGAAGTCTTCCTCCTCCTCGGTCCCTCACAGACACAGCTTCCGCTCCACTGAGCCGAGCAGAGCCGCCGCGGGTCGCTGCTCCTGTCAGTAAAGCTGGCTCTGCAGAATCAGAGCCACACGGTTGTTTTGATCACGAGTTGCAGCCTCCTGCCAGCAGCAGCTGAGCTTCCCTCCGCGGACAGCGGAACAACAACTGATTCCTGCAAAGACATCAGGTAAGAAGTCTTCTCGTTTTTCCTCAGTGCTGCTATCAGATGGGGCCGCTTTTCTCTCCCTACATCCTGTGGGGAAAAATCCTCTCAAAGCCGACCCGTCTGCAGGTTTCCAGAACTTGGAGGAGTGCGGAGGAGAAACTTTGTGCGTTTTTTCTTTGCTCATTTAAATCCCGCTTTAGAAATAACTTTGATTTCTGACCGTTTCAGATTCTTTTAACTGAAAAGTAAAATTACTTAGGAATTTGTTGTATTTTTCCAACAGCAGAGGCATGTTTATGAACTTTACTGAAAGCTCTTCAGCGTATGGGTCATGTGGCTGCTGCCCAGGGCGCCAATAAAAAGCTTTGGGAGGGGGTAAGGGGAGGATGTGGTGAGAAGCGGGAAATATAAGCACCAGATACAAATAACAGAAACATATTCTGTGTGTGACTTAGTTGTGGACTTTAATTAGTGTCATGAATTAGTTTTTAATTATTTGTAAGTGCAGTCGATAGGGATAGGGCACACCGGGCTGTGAATAGGCCCACCCCACTTCCTGCTGCTTTATGTGGGACTGAAGAAGGTTCTGGCCTCATACTTGCTACACCTGCGAGAATGTTTGTCAGTGAATTCAGGCCTGAAAGAAGAAAATAGCTTTAATAAGGAAATGGAAAGAGAGGCTGACCCAGGGTCCTTCATGATCAATCATTCAAATAAAATCAACAATTTATTCATCACAAAGGGAAATTGCATGTTGTTGCAACTGATATAGTCAGAATATCTCCAAATGGTGAAGTTCATGTTGCAATCTGAAGGAAGTTGTTGTAGACGGTGATGCTGTTTCTGGTTCTGCTCTGCGTCCATGAAGTAGACTTTTCAAGTCTATTTGAGCTTTTGAGATGTGAACTAGCTGATAATTACAAAAGCTATGCATTGTAAAAGTAAAAAAGTGAGAGCCACACTCCTTCCAGGTGCAGAGCATCCAGAACCGGCGGGAACAGCAACACTTCAACCGAAAAATATTCTGAAGGAAAGTCTCCTAAAAGAACAAATCAGAGCTGCTCCAGCTCGCTGCCATCATCAGTTTTCCAGAATAAACTCTAGAATGTGTAGCACGCCAGTGGAAATGAAAACGCTGTTTCTGGAGTTGTACTCGCTCCTTCTGTTTCCTTCCAACACCAGAGTGAAATAGTGAAGTTGATTCATCTTATGTTGCAATCTGAAGGAAAGGAGAACTGAACGCTGATTGTCTAATATGAAGAAATGTTTCCATAAGGTGAAAAGGACCAGAACAGATCACCAGTTTTAAACTCTTTTGCTTTTAGCCCACAGAGAAACTGTCCGTAAGCTGCACATTTCAACATCATCTGAAGAGTTTCTGAAATATTAAAATGAAAATGATTCATTAAATTTTCTTTCTTTTTTTGTCCCTCACAGCAGAGCTGAGGTGAGCCGTCGTCTTGTGTGTGGCCTGCTGCCATGTCTCGGTACCTGAGGCATTTCACGGCCGTGGGCGACGTGCAGCCGGGCCAGTGGGTGGAGGAGGAGCTGCATGTGGACAGCGAGGAGCTGAGCCCAGCGACCGGCCTGTACCCAGAAGGACTCTCCTTCAGAGCTTCACTGAAGAAGCTCTTCACCTCAGACCGCTTCCAGGTAGATCCCACCTGCTACACAACACTTCTAACACACACCTCTACTGGGCAACATGGACGTTTATATTGAGATGCATATACACTCTTCATCATATAAAACACGCCAAAGAACTGTACAAACCTGGTAGTTTGATGGCAGAACATTTTTCTTTGCTGTCTTTGCCTGTAGATCGCTGTGGTGTGTTTGGTTGTCCTGGACGCCTTCTTCGTCTTGGCGGAGCTGCTAATAGACCTGTCTGTCATTAAGCTGAAACATGGTCATCTTGCTCCTGAGGTGACACACGGTTTCGCATCCAGACACTTCTCCAGGCTTCTTTTCGGAAACTGTATATCCCCGTGACTGCTGTACGTGTTTCTCTGGCAGGTGCTCCACTACCTCAGCCTGGCCCTTCTGACCTTCTTCATGGTGGAGCTAGCTGGAAAGCTGTTTGTGTTCCGCCTTGAGTTCTTCTATCACAAGTTTGAGGTGTTTGATGCTTTGGTGGTGGTTGTATCATTTGTGCTGGACATAGTCTTCATCTTCCATGAGGATGCCTTTGATGGAGTGGGTCTCCTCATCCTGCTGCGACTTTGGAGGGTAGCCAGAATTGTCAACGGTCAGTGACACTCCAATATCTATTTACTTGATACACAGTATATAGATGGACAGTGGGTGGTCTAAGAATAGAGCTGACCATGTTTGAATGGGCTGCAGGGATCTTGGTGTCGGTGAAAACTCGTGAACACCAGAAGATCCACAAGCTGAAGGAGAGCTACGATCACCTCGTCGAAAGAGCAACAGAGCTACAGAAGCGCAATGATGAGCTGGTGAGCTTCTGAACCTTAATCTGATCAATGTGGAGGTCTTAAATGGCCATTCTCCATGGACGTGGCTTTAACTGTTTCTTCAACCAGTCAGCCGCGGCCAGGAAAGAAAAAGTCAAAGGGTAGCTTGGCGTTAATGCTGGGTGCAGCTCGGTAACCAGGAACAGCTCCAATCTGTTTTTTGTAACCATCTCAGGCCGGACTTAGCCAACTTAATTGGCAGTAGACTGCATTTGTTGTATTCAATGGATGAAACCGTTGTAGTTAGTGAGATGTTGAGCTGTAAATTGATCATTTCATTGTGACACCTTGAAATCCAGGCTTTTTAATTAATTGTGGCAGAAGAGTGCTTACAATAGGTCTGGGCAACCCATGATGACCAAAAAATACAGAGTACACGTGCAAAATGACATCATTGTACAGCCCGCCTGCATTCCTGTCCACGTTCACACCCACATACAAGAACGCACTGCCAATGGAGACACACACAATCTGGGTGGAACCAAACCAGACAGTACATTCATAGTCTTAATTGTTCAGCTCCTTTATCTGATGATGTATGGCTTAGGAAGTAAAACTGGGTAAGTGAATAAATGAGCAGATGTATAAATAAGCGGCATTTAGACAGTCAGTTAATGGTCATTCTGTATTGTAACAAATGATGACGGTATGTCATGTTAGCTCACTCTATTAAGAAGTATAAAGCCAGGCTTTCTAAACTCATTTGATCTGTTCAAGTCAGCTTTTTTATTCAGTGCTAATTACAAAAAATATCTCAAAACATGTTGTAAAACAGATCAAATTTACCTCTGGAAACATACAAGCTAATCAAATTACTGTATATGGACAGATCCAAAGTTTGTTAAATACATTAAAATATGATCCTAGTTGGTTATATGGTGCAATGACATTCAGTTTACAGTGGGGGGAGCACTTCTGCAAATCTGCTAATAGTGGAGGTAATTTTTCATTTAATGCTTTTGCTAACTTTGAAGATATTCTTGCTTACATTGACATATGCACTTTATTGTCATTCAACAATAAAATGAAAGACAATAAAACTGTACATTTTATTTTGAAGTGGGTGAAGACTGTCTACCCAGCAGTTCTGTACGACAGTGGAGGAAATAACTTTTTCTGTGGCTTCGTTGAACCTATTGCAAAGAAGAAACTCAGGAACAAAATAACACTGACTGTAGAGAAAAATATACAAGCTCAAAGTCAGTCTTTAAGGGTAGAACATGTAATTTTTAATGTCAAGATTAAATTGGTGCTAAAGGGTTGCAGGTTTTTTGGGGCAGATATCATTAGAATTGAAGTTAGCAACTAACTAAAGAGTTTTTTGTGCTAACCCTGTTAGTTAAAAAGTGTAAATTTGTCTAGGAGAGAGGCCGGTTTAAACACAGAGAGACGGCAGTAGCTCAGTGCTTCCCTTTCCAGGAAGCGAGGAAGCTCTAACAACATACCATCTGTTTTCTGTGACAGGCACAAGATAACCAGAAGCTGCAGGCTCTGCTGAAGAAACATGGCATCGCATTCTAACACTATGAACTCCGCGGTAACCTTCTTCACAGACCTGATCTTTGTATCACTTATTACCAGTCTCATTTAATAGTACGCCCCCTACAGAACATTTCTGTTAAACGTCTGTTAAGTCAAAAACGTTGAGTTTCATGGGCTTGTAAATATGTTCAGACTGATAACTTGTACAGAAATCTATATTCCATGAAGTATTATGTGTTGTGAAAAGGAGCTTTAAATAAGTAGATTTTTTGTATTTGATAGTAAAAATAAAATACTTTATTTCAAAATTGTCAGAAACTTATATACAACATTTACACAATAAAGATCTGCCAGTTTTTGTAGAGAGAAGTGCCACATTCATACTGGATGGTTCAGACAAAAGGAAAGAAAAAGTCAAAGGGTAGCTTGGCGTTAATGCTGGGTGCAGCTCGGTAACCAGGAACAGCTGCTGCAGATACAGGGATGAAGGCCACTGAGCTTCTGATTGGTACAATGCTGCTGCCACCAGACAGTAGATCCTGTGGGAGAGGACAAACACACTCAGGACAAATGACTTCCTCCTGGTCCCTTTGGGTCTGATTCCCCTATAGACAAAGTGGAAGCATCCACTTATTACCACTCAGTCTCTTTGAATGCTGCCTTTCCTTTTTGGCTATTTGTAATATGTTATGGTGAAGATCTTCAGCGGTCTTCAGACCTGAGCCTCACTGCATTATGGGATCCTGTGGAAGTATTGGTGAGTCTTACCAAACGGCTCTGGTTGGTCTTAATCATTTCTCTGATGTTCACAATCTGAGCCTGGGGGTTCACCAGGGATCCGTACTTGGTCCATTCTATTTCTAAATGAAGTGACAGTGGGATTTTGCAGCTTTGCGCTTCCTGCAAATGATAGAAACAAAATGTGTCACCATCAAATGGCTCAAAATAAAATACAAAAATCAGTCAGTCAGACACTTTCTCTTTCCAAAGTCTGAGGAGCAGCAAAGGAGGCAATGAGCCATTTGGTTCACCTGCTGACGTGGGGGAGCGCTTCCTGAACATACGCTCAACGCTCCTTTATTGGACATTGACACATAGACAGTGCATAAAGTATGTGATGTTTCACATACTTTGTGTTACATTTTGCAGTGTGAACATCACATACTTTATGCATTTCTTGCTTGCATACACGTAACATTATTGTCAATAATGTATGCAATTTGCACGTAGTCAAATTTCCTGTCAACTCTGAAAATGTTTTAAAATAACAGCACGGTGGGCCGCTGGTGCTCAGCTCCTCTACCACTGAGCTGAGCTAGTTTAGCTAACCCTGGAAAAGACTTCTAAGTTTGTGTTGCACCTTGTGATCTTTACACAGATTACTGGAACATCTGCACCATAATATGTGCGTTTCAAACTGTTCTCACCATGGGATTCATGTTGCCCTTGATTGGCACCCAGTCCAGGACATTTTCTAACGGGGTGTTTCCGAAGGAAGCCACATACTGTGGGGGACTTGGTCCTCTCAGAACATTCAAGAGCGACTGGGAGACGAGGGAGCAGTTGGTTATATCCTCCAGTCTGGAGTTATAGGAAGACAGTAGGGTAAGACGTGACAAGAGAACACCTTGGTGGGAATAGTTGTGTTTGCTAGCAGGGTGCTTTGCCTTAGTGTGCAGCCTGACATGTAGTCCTGACCAAACAGGACAGGAGAACGCTGGTGAGGACCCTTCAGACAGTCCTGGTCTTCGGTACTCTGCAGCAGAGACAGAGTATCTCTGAGGTTGATACTTCTACTGATGCCAGTGGAGGGGATAGATAAGGATACATCCCGGATCGGATCAAATCAAGTCAGCAAGTTTGTCCCTAACAAAAACTTTATATTTAAATTTTCAGAGACTTTCACTGTCATCCATGGCTTAGAAACCCATAAGAAGGATATTCAGTTGCTCTGTCTCCTGACAGGAGAGGCATTCCAACCACATAACCTGGGTTTCCACTGTACTGGACTGCAGGCTCTCCGCCATCCGCCTTTATACAAAGCACAGGAAAAAACAAAACCACTTTGATTTAGTGTCAGGAAAACATGTGCAGTTCATTTTCAATTTATAGAGAATTGAGCACAATTGTCACCAATTGTTTTCATTAGTCAACTCAACACCCACTTAGTAGATTTTACACAAGCAGCAAAAACATAGAGTTTCATGACAGAATTAAAATAACTAACAAGTGACGCACCAATAAATCTGCCCTGATTTCCTTCACTTTGGAAGATCTGCAACCAACCGACAAGTGCAACTGATCTTATCTCCCTCTGCAAAGGTCTGAAATTCAACTACTGTCTCCTTTTGCTCTGCTGTGAGAGAGGACTGACTGACAGACCTTCCCACCAGGACGTCTGCACGTGTGCGGTTAACAACAGCCACCCCAGGAACTGTATTTTTGCCTTTTTGATATTCTACTAATGTAAAAAAAAACACTATTTCGAAATTGTGTTTTACATAATAAATGCAATTCAATTCCCACATGAAATCCCACATGAATACATTTGTTCATGCAATATGTCATTAAAAATGATGGCAGCGATGGATGTAAACAGTTACATGAGATGTTTTCATATTTCAGCCATGACACTAGCGCTCGTCCTCAGCCGTCAGAGAAGATGTCAGCATCTTATTGAGGCGTTGCAACAACAAGCCCCTGGTTATTGTAGCTGGTAGTTTTACAGAAGAGCTTTGGATTGAACAGTTTGGAAGAACAAACTCAACTTTTGAACTGTGAGGGCTCTGGTGGAGACAGCTGCGCCTTATCCATGGAGGCCAGTGGCTACAAATAATTATAGCCAATTGGCTTATTTGTAGCCACTGGAGGCTACAAATAGCCATGAGTATCAAATATACTCAAATACAGCTATGAGTCATGAATAACTCATAACTCATGTTATTCAATGAAAAACCTTCCATTGAATAACAAAGAGTTATTTTTCTTTAAATCACACTATTTCCATGAACCAAACTTTGTTTTTAATTTTTTTTTTTTGTAATTCGAATTTGTGCAATTGTATGGCCAGTGGAAACACAGCCACTGTTACCAACTTAGCAACTTTGTTGTTATATTTGGCAACTTTTCAGCCAAAAATCAGTGATTGGCCAGACAACTGCAATTGGTGCATCCCTACACCTACTGTGAAACAAAAGTCTCTGACGTTGTTATGTAATCAATATGCGTATCAAATTATAACACTTGCCATGAAAGCAGGTGTGTTAGCGAGAAACTGCTGTATCTATAGAGGAGTGATGCTACAATGTTCTGTAGTGTAAAAAGATGAATTATTACCTGGAGGTACATAACCTGGAACTCCTGCTGCAGTGAGTTATGAATCCTGCTAGTGTTGACAAATCCAAGCACCAGAGACACGCTGGCATTTACTAGCTCACCACTTGAGTTATACTTAATCACATAAACAGCCTGAGGAGATAAATAAAAACTGCAATTGGTCCATGTGTTAAAAACATTCATGTGAATTAATATAAATATATAGATCATGCTCTTTTTATAGGTTCAAGAATGTATTTTTGTTTTTAGCATTTCAGCTAAAAACTGAAATGCTCAACAATCAAGTGATCTTTGGGTCTTCTGCTATGATTTACAGGATTACGTTGATACTGTCAGAATTTCAGCAAAGTCATGGTTAGAGAAAGATTCTCTGCTAGACTTCTGAGTCTAACAGAAGTCTAGCAAATGTGCTAGTCTTCTGCTAGCATATTTGCTAGCAGAAGCAAAGCAGAGGTTCAGTAAAACCTTATTACTCCAACAGGGATATTAGACGGAGTTGCTCTGAATGAGTTCTGAGTTTTTATAGATGGTTACAGCTGGAAGGACCTCCTGTAGAGGTCTGTGTTGCAGCAGATCCAAAGAAACGCCTGACTGAAGTCACTCTGTTGTTGAATCGGTTTGTAAATAAATGATATTTTCAAAAGTCTTCACTAGTCTAGATTCACACAGATGAACTTGAGCGGCCCAAGTTCTTGAGCCAACCTCTAACCAGCCATCAGAAATATACTGAACTGGGCTGACTCACCTTCAGCACCACGTTAGCACAGCCGCTGGAGGTGGTGAGAACAGGAAGGAGGTTTTCTCCATCGCTGACAGACAGCTCAGTTTGAGCGCCCTCTATGGACTGTAAGATGACTGAAGCCACATCCACAGGAACAACCTGAGGGAAGACACCAGATTAACAACGGCATCTGTTATGAACAGCAGATGGTTGATTTACATCTTCTCTGAATCTGAGGCATGTTGCCAGCATTTGGACTTCACTGTAGCTGCTGCAGCTGCCACTTTAAGGCCCTTTCACATTTTGTTCAAAACTTAAACTACTAACTTGTTATCGGCTCAGGAAATCCTTTTTGTAGCTAAAAGACAGATGCTGTTTGCTGTCTATCTCTTGATTATATCAGCATGTGCATGAAATGGAAATCAATGTGTAACAGAACATTACTTTCCAATGTGGAAACTAGATCATTTCCACATTGTGTAGCGGATGCATGAAACGATGCTGTGGATCTTCACAGAGAGGAACTGAATGGTCTTGTGACAAATAGAGAGAAGTGTAGTCAAGCTCTACACTTCTCTTTTGTGCTTAAGTCTATTCTGCAGTATTTTTAAACAATGTAGAATGATGTGAAGATCATTATTTATTCTGCCACAACATTTTTTAGTTTTTACTGTCTGAAATTGACTTTTCTCAAATAATAAAATAAAAATTTCCCAAACGAATAAACCAAAATATTTCAACAAACAGTAAATATACTTACTGCTGCGTCTGCGTTCCTTCCCTGTCAAAGACAAAAGATTTTCTTCATAATTTGTTTTCATATTGCACTTCTCTCTTTTTCAAACAACCACATTGTGACTTTAGCAACTCCCCGCTGAGGGACTAACTAACTTCAGAATGTTCTTCTCTGAGGGGAATCTCTGCTCAGATCTCAGATCCTAAATCCAGACATGATCTAACTCACTCTACCAACCTCCTCAGAGAAGGTTGGAGTGAAATAATTGGAGCCTTTAGCAAGATGTGGGGAGGAATCAGATCTGTGTGCAGCTATGTGTAGCTTCAGTTAGCTTCGCAGCAGGCCAGACATGACACTCTAAAAGGTTTAAATCAAATCAGACTTAGCTTTTAGTTAACATAAGGCATAACATTATGACCAGTTCAGTTAATAACTGATGTCCATGCTGGGATATTTTAGCAGATATTTGGAAGATTTCAGGCAGGAAATGAACAAGGTTATTCAAGGTTATTGCTTTAGAAGTAGAGGTGCACCTACTACTGACTGCAGTTTTCTAGTCAATCACCAATCTTTAAAAAGCCTGACCTGCCAATTCTAATTTTGGCTGATACAGATTTGTTTTTCATCTGAAAAGTTGCTAAATACAGCGACAAAGTTAACGGCGCTCCTGTAGGCGTGACCTGGTGAGCAGGTTTGTCAGTGGACAGTGGCTGATTTTCAGACCTTTGTGGAAGTAAATACGTTTGACGGATAAGATCCGTTTCACATCTAAGGATAGGCTGATTGTCCAAAATTAAGGAAATTGAGGCAAATTTATCGATGCACCCCTAGTTAGAAGCAGGAAGAATAAACAAGAATTTGACCACAGCGTGATGGCTGAGTGACCAGGTCAGTTCATCTCCAACTCTGCTGCTCTTGTGTGTTTTCCTGCTCTACAGTGGTTAGTAGCAAAGGTTTCTTGATTCACATGTGGGCTGAACCTACAGGTGAGTTCCTGTAGAAAGGTTTAAGAAAACATGCTTAGAGTTGGTCGGCACAGCCAAAGACCCCTCAGGGTACATGAAGCAATCCCAGAGGCAGTATGATGTTAAGGAATGGAACACCTTGGGTCATGCTCTCCAGGTGGAGACATCTACCTAAGATCTGGTGGCACAAAGCAAAGTGGTTCAGGGAGGTTTGAGGTGTTCACTTGGACTCCAACTTCACCATGTCAATCCAACTCTGATCCATGGAAGTGTTACAGAACCTAAAGGAGCTCCTGATAACATCTCGGTGACAGATATCCCAGCACATCGTCAGGGTCTGGGTCACAGCTGCTGGACCAACACACTATTTTAATAATGTTATGTCTGATTGGTGAACTTTTCTTCAGTGTACTTCAAGAAAAAGAAGCAGGAACCTCCAGAGTTGTGGGGTGTGAATCACCCATACAGAGTGGTAACTAGTGGAGAAGTGCTCTGTTACTTAACAAGACCTGAATACAGAAGGATGTTTCACAAAGGAGAACTTTGCAAAACATATTCCACTGTAAATAATACTCACCACAATTGCATGAGTATGAACTTAGGGAATTTACAAAAGCTCGTGAATATGTAGGAGTTTTTCTTCACACCAGTGTTGAAATTTCCATAACTAAATGGATTTGTTAGCATGCAGTGGAGCTTTGTGCATTGTGTCCTGAGATGAGCAGAATGGGAGGTAAGACCTCTGAACTCACAGCTAAGAGCTGGATGTTAGTGTAGGTGTCCATCCTGAGTGCCTGCAGGGAGCTACAGCCCCCGACCAGAGGCAAACGCTGGGAACATCGACTGCTTTGGTCCTTCAGGAATGCTGGGGACGGAACCAGGAAAGAAAGAATTAGCTTTTAATCTGCCTGTAACTAAATGGCAAAATGTGAAATCAAGTTTCAGACCCAGAGAAGCAGAATCTTGAACCGGTTCACATACAGCTGCTGCTTGTTGCACAGAATTCTGTCATCTTGTAAACAGCCAATTACTACAGTAAAAAGTTGACTGTTTTTATTTTACTCTATTTTAATCATAGTAACAATTGCTGTTTTTTACGCATGTGTCTCTATTTCTTTTACTCCTTTTCTGATGTTCACTGAAAATTTGTCCTCTGAAGGACAAAATAAAGGACAATTCTGTTCTATTTTATCCATCATCTTGAGCAGCAGCAGGAACCTGAAGGTTTAGAGCTGGGACTGTGTTTCCTTTTGGACTTTGGCTACTTTTTGCAGCTCACTGTATACTTTATATCACCACAGTAATGTGACTCAGCAATGAGTAACTTCTCAGGGCATAAACCTAAATATAGTAACATCATGGTTTTTGTTGCTGCTCAGCTGAAATGTTACTGGGTAACAAATAGTTAGAAAGTCAAAGAAACACTTTAGTTTTGTGAAATCTGTATCTCTGTTTTCTTATTTACCAAAATCAAAGTTTTGAAAAGTCAAAGTTTTCTGGTTCATTGTGATGAGATTATAGTGTGTGTGTGTCAGAGTTAAATGTTAGCGATGGGTTACCTGCAGGGCTGCTGTTCACACAGTCAGCAGTGACACCAGGAGCTGGAAGGTAGAAAATCCCTTTCTGTCTGCTCGGTTCTCCCGTAGCCAAAACATCCCCGAACTGAAACAACAAACCACCAGAACAGAATCAGAACATATTAACACGTGGAAAACACGTTCTCCCAGGAACCCTAGTGAAAACGTTGAAACTGTGAAAGAGCTAGCACATGTGCTGAGCATGTGTTAGCTTCAGGCCCTTCAATTTTACAGCTTTGTTTTGATCCAAGCGATCTCTCTGGAGAACTTCCACAACTGAACAGAAACCAACAAAACCAACATTTTGAACATTTTGTCATAAAAAGTCCCTCAGACTACAATATCTTATTGGACTTTGATGTGAGACACTATAACTGTGAAGCAGAAGAAAAATGACAGTTTTTTTTAAAAAGCTGCTCTCTGCCAACTGTGAACAAATACAGGCTTTCAGCAAAACAATCCAGGTTGAGTCAGACAGCATGGAGAGCTTCGCTCGATATTAATGTTTAAGTCTTGCTACAGGCTCTTAACTGGATTTAGATCTGGGTTTTGAGTAGGCCGTGAATATGCTTTAATCTAAATCATTCCATCCAGTTCCTTGGTCTTCATGATGCTGTTTGTTCAACCAACGTTCTCTAACAAAACCCTGACGCCTTCAGAGAACATTTGCTTTTATTTATACTAATGAGGTGACTTCTATTGCACTCCTTCTATATTCTGGAGAACCAGTGTGACTGGGCTGGACAGATGCTAAATCAGTCTGCAACATGGTGTATAACAGTGCAATGCCCTGAATTGTACTCTATTATCCTATAAAATCCATTAAAGTTTGTGGTTTTAATGTGGCAAAAAGGGTAAAAGTTCAATGCTTTCAATCAGAGGTGCAACGATTGCAGGTTTCTGCTCATCACTGATCTTTAAAAAGTCTGACCTGTCAATAATTCTTGACCATTACCAACGTTTTCAGTGATTATTGTTACCGGCAGATGTAACCTGGTGGGCGGTCTGTCAGTCAAACCTCTCTCTGCAGAGCAAAAGGAGACAGTGGCTGATTTTCATACCTTTGCAGAGGTAGGTGAGATCGATGGATAAGATCAGGTTCACATGTAAGCATTGGAAGATCTCCCAAGATTAAGGAAATCAGGGCCAATTTATCGGCGCATCCCTACTCTGAAAACTTTTCCAAGTATTCCAAGTGAGCACTTGCAAAAGTATTCACTATAAGAAGATATTATCAGGTAATTGAAGCAGAAGAAATTCTTTTACCTACCAGTCAATTGTTTTCAACAAGACTCAAATTTGTTTGCCCATGCTGCGAACAATTGTTTTTAAAGAGTAATTTACCAATAAAATACGTTATTATTGTTATCATTGAAACAGCTCCTGGCCTAAACAGACACTTAAACAACCAGACTAAACTTCAGGTGAATCCAAATGAATAAGAATGAATTAGGCATTAATGATGTCTCCTTTTGAACTTTTTGATTCTGATCATAGTGAATAAAGCATGACAGAGCATAACACTCTATACAGTGATGAACAATAAGCATTAGACATGCTTTGTTCTACTGGGTTTAAGTTTTCTTTTCAAAAAGTCTTGAAAGGTAAATAAACTCTTTCATAAAGTTAAACATATTCATCTTATCAAGCTTTAAAACAAAACTAACCTGGTATCCAGATGAGGCCTGGACTTCTGCAGGCAGCCCCTCATCGACGCCCTCAGAGTCAAATATAAAGCCGACAAACTGACTGAAGAGGGAATCAAAGTTTTCGGCAGTTGGAAGAGAGGGTGAGAGATGAGACAGTCCATCGAAACCTAAACACAACAGTGGAGATGGATGTAAATGCTGAGTGGGAGTTATAAACTCTTCATATTGTGAGGTACACACTGCCCCCCTGTGGCAAGAAACAGCCCTGCAGCACAACCAGTTACAGCTGTCAGCCTTAATATGCATGTCACACTGTGTAGCTTATTAATGAGATTCAGATTCATTTATTTTACAAAAAAGAAAACAAAATATAATTCTAATTTACAAAGCAATAATTCACCAAAATTTAACAGGCTGAAGCCAAGACTTATACTGCCCTATCCTATTAATACTCAATAATGAAAAATATCTATTGTCCATAGATATGCATACAAGGGAACACATACAATTATTTAAATATGCATGTATATACATACATGCAAATACTCACAATCCATACATACAGTATATGTAATTTTACATTTTATGTAATTTTACATTTTAAGGCTCTTTTAAATTTGAGATCATCATTCAGTTTATTCCACAGTTTCCACTGCTGCCAACATGGGCCAGCAGTGTGAAAACCCAGTTCTACAGCCTGCATGTTCAACAGCCGGGATGAAGCACAGAAACAGCTGAAACATGCAGAACAACATGCAGGTGCAGACACTCATCTGGGGGAATTTGATGAAAAACATTCTCCAAAGCTCTGCCTTTTTGCAAAACAAATATTGACTGTGGTCTAATATGTTTTCTCTTAATCTACTTTATTTACCAAAATATTTCATGTGATATTTAGGAGTTATCGTGTTTATTGTGTCCTCATAACAAAAGGAAAACCAAAAGTAAAAGTAAAAGTGTGGGGTTGTGAGCACTTAAAGTGAGCTGAAACCCATGAACTTGTCGTCTAAAGGAACCATGTTTCCCGTTTCTTCTTAGCAACCTGAATGTAAACAACTGCTTACGGTTCTGGGACCAGATGCAGAAAATGTCGTAGTTGGTCTCTTTCTGAACAGACGATTGCAGCTCTAAGTAGCCGTATACATCGGTCGTTAAACTGTAGACGGCCACATCCTGGCTGCACAGCTGCTTGCTGCCACTGCAAGGGATGGAAAGATGACAGGGTGAAATATGTGTGTGTGTGTGTGTGTGTGTGTAGGGCAAAGGGGGATCTAGACTTAAATTTAAACAATTTTTAACCATTTTAGTCCATTTGTAAAAGACTAATAAAACCCCCATATGAATTCATTTCTACATCAGTCAGTTTTGAATTACTGCAAGAAACACATACTGCAATGGATGAATGGACAACTTTAAGACGAGGGCCAAATAAACTGCAAATACTTTTTTTCAATGCCCCATGGAAACACAAAGAAACACAAGGGAACTCCATGTTTGTCTATCATGGGGTGGA
The DNA here is from genome assembly GCA_903067095.1 of Girardinus metallicus. NCBI lineage: Eukaryota > Metazoa > Chordata > Actinopteri > Cyprinodontiformes > Poeciliidae > Girardinus > Girardinus metallicus. Next base: position 33,347 of record CAEGAE010085239.1, read on the forward strand.
ACCCTGTTATTGCTCATTACTGGACAGTGAATGACCCTTCGGGTTCTGCCTCCAGGACGGAAACATCCTGGGTGATCCTCCCCTCCCTTCCTCTCTCACCTTCTCACGGCAGTGACCGTGCAGCTGGTGAACAGAGCCACGTCATCCTTATTACACTCTCGGTCACAGCAGCAGTTCATGTCACACACAGCCGTGTTCTCGTCACAGGGACACAACCTGTCAGCTGACAGGCACACCGAGCCAGATATCAGGTCACAAGGACGTTATTAGCAGATTATTACAGCATCAATTATTGTATTTGTTAGTCCAGCTGAGTTGTGTCGGTAACCATGTACAAACAGCTTACCACCGACCACCGAGAGGAGGAGGGTACCGGAGTCAGGCCGGGGCTGAGGGGCCTCAGGAAGCAGCTCTGTGGGGGTTACTGACGGCTCTGTGGGGGTACAGTTATCCTGATTGTATCTGTTTGTAGAGTTCTCTTTCCCGGACCCGGTGCTGTTGCTCGTTGCACTTACAGCGGAAGAAACCAAAATAACTGAGATAAATAAACAGAAGATAGTCAAATTAGACCGAACTGTACAAACTGAGACGGCCATCTTTGTTTACCGTTGCTATGGTTCTTCTTCTTCTCCCTCTAAGTTTGTTTGCAGGTGGGTTTCTGTCTGCAATAAAATATTACTACTGCCACCAATGGGCAGTTAGCAGAACTGCTACTGAAGTAAAGGAGGAATATGGGGGGATTCAGACTGAAAATGTGTGCTCTCGAATTATGGCAGAACAATTCTCCCCATACAAAGGAACAGTAAACGTTCAACAACCAACGTTCACTGTCATATCGAATTCCAAAGCTGAAATGACAGACTGACGTAAGTTTATTACGTCAGTCTGAATATCATATTCAAAATATGAATATCATAATTTTTTATAACAATTACAACTATAATTGTAAATACTCATCGTCTCACCTGGATGAATAAAAGTTAATTAAAATAATAAATACATGCAGGTTCTCCTCTTTGGTCGCTATGACGCGCTCCATCCTTAATCAGCTTTACATAAAAGAGAAACAGGTTGAGTTCTCAACAACACAGTTCTGGGTTCACATCTCAGCCAGAGTAGATTTCATAATCTCTTTGTGCCTGTGTGAGTTTAATCTGGCTAATCTAGTTTCCCCCTTTTCTTCAAAATGTGTGCACTGTTCACTCAAGAGCGATGGCTCGGGATATTTACATGCAGTTCCTTTTAGGGCAGCCCACTTCACAAAGGATACAAAAAAAAAAAAACTCGGTTTCATGAGCGATGAATAATTAATTAATTAACACGCCTAACATAAAATTAAGTTTGCATTATACTGCAGCTATGACAGCAGCTCAAATAGACACTTTGCCGGACACTTTCCCTCTGGATCCTTTACACTCTTAAAATATGATTATTTTGTCCACAAGATGGCGATACAGGACATCTAGTTAAAACAAGTTGCCTGGCTTTCCTGGAATGGAATGCCAGGCAACTTGAAACGTGCTACCTGGAATGGGTCATTTATGTTTCTTAAATATAAAGTATAATTTTATCACTTTAAAAAATCAGAAGGATTACTTAAGCTAAAAATATAAATATCTTTACTGTCGAAAAGTTGTTTTCTTTCACTATGGGCTTTAGATGAGGAATAACCTTTTTTTTTTTTTTTTTTTTTTTTTACCAAAAATGTTAATAGGGAAATTGTTTAAGAGAAATTAAGTTTTTTCATTGTTTCTCTTTTCTAAAGAACTTTTAGAGGAACTTAATAAATTTTATAATTTAAACATGAACACCATCCGAAAAAATACAGCAAATTGTTGAACGTTTCAGCACTCTAGAATGTTCAACATTCTATCTCTATGAAGAGATACAATTTAAAGTTGAATTTGGTAAGAAAGAAACTGCATTTTGTGTTGTCATGCTCTGACTGTTTCTAGAAGCAGTAGAGACCCAAACGGAAGTACAAAATTGTACAAAAAGGGAATTTTGCATAATAAGTCCCTTTTAAACATTTGTACAGATTTTATTGTTTATCATGATGGGATAAAAGCATAAAGATGTGCGAAGACACTTCACTCTGACTGTTATAAATCAATCAACAGAACCAATGTCTATCAGCTATAAGTCCTTCTGTTGCCGTGGGGAACCTGAGAATCTGCTGCTGCTGATGGGCTGTAAATGAACTTTTGTGCCAATTGGGCAGACACTGAGGAATTATTTCATTTTGATAGAGGTACACCCTGTCAAAGATCCCATTTTAACTTGCTGTATCAAAAGTTGAATGAGTCACATTTTCTCCCTAGGTCTCACTCTGTCTGATAACGGCCCTGTGCAGGTTGTATCCGCTGTCAGGTGAACTCTTTATCTGCTGCTCATCATCTCTCACACTCATTCATTAATTCACAATGGCCATTGAGGCAGTGTGGGCTGTGTCGCTGATAAATATATAAAATCTTAATGTATGGGGATAAGGCCGGGCCGACAGAGGGAGGCAGACTTGCAAGGACGGTAATGGTCAACGAGTGTGTGTGTTTGGTCATGATCACTGAACAACGAACACACAGGTTATTACAAGGTCACAGCCTCACTTGTGTCGTGTGAGAGAGGCTGTGTGTCTCTGAGGGGAAAGAAGTCTAATTAGAGCATTAATTAGGAAGCAAACGGCTTATTGAATAAATCCTGAGCTCATTAAGGGAACACACAGCAGGCAGGCCCCCTCTTCTATGGGATTCCTCTCTTTAGGAACCGATTTCATTTCACACCACTGCCACCACACCACAGGTTATTTCCAAAGGAAAGAGCTGAGAGAACTGAATTTGTATTCCTCTACCTGTTGGTGTGTTTTTAAGGAAGCATTCAAATGGGAAACAACCAAATATTGTCAAAGTTTTCATACCCCTTAAATTTTTCTGCGTTTTGTGACGTGACAAACACAAACTTTAATGTATTGATTGGGATTTCATGAGAGACACTGAATCAAAGTAGGCTTAAGCATATTTGTGTTTGTTTCATTAAAGCTGGACTACTGTAATTCTTTACTAGGTGAGGGCTGAACAAAATCAGTCTGGGAGCCAAAAATGGCACCGCAGGTAAAACTTTGGACACCCCAACGATCAGAACACAGGGTTCTGTGTTTTATCCTTACATCATAGTGATAACAAACAGAGCTTGGATTTTTAGTACTCAAATAAAGCATTATTATTTGAGAGCTGCGTCTCAAATGGTGCTAAGTCCACCCCAGTGTTGTATAGCTGAATGGTTGCCACGGAGATTAAATGATTTCTCAAACATGTATGGAAGTATCAAAGCAATGTTCTTAATGAGAAAATAACACTATTACATGATGTAAAGCTAAAAGAAAGTCGACTTTACATAATACTGCCCCTATACTGAGTCTAATATATCCACCTAGTGGATATTTGAGGAACTACAGAGGTAAATATCAGGAGAAACTGTTGACCACAGAGGGTGAAAACTCAGACACATTGTCAGTTCTTCCCTCTTCTTGAACAAAGCATGATCCAGCTGTGAATTTGTTGCATTTTTTTACATTGTTCTGGCCTTTCTAAGCCCATAAGTTAACAAAGTGTGTATAAATGCAGTGTATCATGTGGCACTGCTACAGAGCAGCACCTCTGCTCCTCTAATCCTCTCATCCTGCACATCTCTGAGTCTCTGGCTCCATCTATCTGCTGGCTAATCTCTCCATCTCTCATCAGGTCGTTGTCTCTGCTGTCTCCCACCCAGCTCATATCAGTGTCCTTCATAGGTACACCAGGATGCAGCCAGAACCAGGAGTCCTACTGTATCTCTGGGACTTCGTTTTTTCAAACACCTGTTACTTAGTGCAGTAAACAACTTCCTGTTTTTTAGTGAACAACAAAACTAAAGCTTTTTCACAAGTATATGTAATAAAATAATATGCAGCATAACAAAGACAAAGCAGAGATTTGAATATTGATGTTTTCTGGAGACTTTTCCATGCTTCTCTCCCCACCTTCATTGCTCAGTCTGTCATCTATTTGTCTTGATAACATCATGTTATCTTCTCTTCAACTTAAAACACCCGTCACATGCCCTTCACTCACACATACCTGCACTGTGTGTGTGCGTGCGTGTGTAGGTGAGTGTGTGTAGTGCATTGTCCCACTGTCTATTTTCAAGGGTCACAGCAGGTTGTCCCAATCAAGCAAGTCCAAGCAAGTCCAAATCAAGTAAATTACAACATAAAATTATAATACGTTAAATAATATACAAATAGCTACATGCTGCAATCCAAAGTCTGTGCAGATGAATAGGATAATTGAAAAATTTACAACATGTGAATCTGTTTAAATAATCTGTTCAAACAACAGATTATTTAAAATGAATAACAATCAACCTGTGTGAACAACAGAAATGTGCAAATGCCAGCAGAAATAAAATAGAGTAAAACTGTAAAAATACCAGTTCAATACAAATAAAAAATAGTAACATTTATCCAGAAAAGCATTACCATAATGCTAACTAGAGCAACAGAAGCATCATATCAAATCAAATCAAATCAAATTTTATTTGTATAGTACATTTCAAAGTGCTTTATATCATAACAAACACAAAAACATAAGTAATGCAACATAAAATCAATAATCCAAAACATTAAATTATGTCAAGTGCCACTGTTAAATTTGTAATTGATTATGTTTCATAAACAACTCTAAACAGGTGGATTTTTAGTTGAGATTTAAAGGCTCTCAGTGTTTCAGCTGTTTTACAGTTTTCTGGAAGTTTGTTCCAGATTTGTGGTGCATAGAAGCTGAATGCTGCTTCT
>CAEGAE010085241.1:0-15278 GCA_903067095.1 Girardinus metallicus
CTTGAAAACTGGACGTTATGCTGCTAACACTTAGCTTTCGTCAACAACTCAGGCGGAAGTGAGAACGCAAATAAAGTCCCGGCCAGAACACGGTGAGCTTACATAATATAACGAGGCTTCGAGGCAGATCAGTTTTCCTCGAGGAATTTTAATAATCGAGGTACTCGAATCACTTGAGGAATCTTTTCAGCCCTAATTGATATATCAATCACATGTCTATTGCGATATATATTGTTATTGATTTTTTTGTCCAGCTGAATACAAGCAGATTGTTGCAGGAATATTACATTATTATTGTTTGGCGAAGGTTATTTTAAAATCAGTATTCTGATTTAAAGTTGCATTAAGATTCTTTATCAGCAAACCTGCTGTGATTATTGTACTTTGTGAAATTTAAAACAAAAAGGCTTTGATTTTTATGTTGGGTTTTTAGTATTTGCTCATTCTGAAATAGATTGTATCTTAGGGAGTATCTTTGAAAGTGCTTTCAATATTTTACTCACAGAAGCTCCAACTTTGCCCTGCGGCCCAGCATCTCCAGGACGACCAGTAAGACCCTAAGAGAAGTACATTAATGATCAAGGTTATAAGAAACTAGTTAACCAAATTAAAGTATTATTAAAGCAAACTAAATCTGTTCAGGCTTGGTAATGTTTAACGATGTAAAACTCACTCTGGCTCCTGGTAGGCCGGCCTCGCCTGTACGTCCGGGGTCTCCAGTGGCACCTTTAGGCCCAGCAGCACCAGGGACGCCACGGTCACCAGGGGTTCCCTGAAGGCGGAGCAATAAGTTTAACACCAATCAGCTTTACTAAAGTCATCATGCAGAAAAAATACATTCTGATTGAGATTCGTTTAGGTAGGACAAACCTTTGCACCAGCAAGACCATCCTGACCTGGGAAACCGCGGTTACCAGGAGCTCCCTGCAAGGAATCACAAATTAGATTAGCATGTGTGCATCTTCTAGTAATCTATTCATGGTAACATCCTCTTATTGGCTTCTTACTCTTTCTCCTGGAGGTCCGTTTGGTCCAGCAGTTCCCGGCTCTCCCCTCGGACCCCGCTTTCCTTCTTCTCCAGCAGGGCCAGGAGCCCCTTGAGGCCCAGCGGGGCCCTAAAGTACCAGGATGTTTAGTTCACACTACATCTAGTCACATCACCTGGAATCTCTTGTCGGTCAAAATGGAGCAACTTACCAGCTCTCCTTTTGGTCCAGATTCACCCTTCAGTCCTGGAAGACCAGGATCTCCCTAAATAGAAAAAACAAACAAAAACAACTGGGTAAAAATTAAACCACAGAAAACATTTCTTTGGTTTCTGGTCTTCTGTAGACAACTTACAGATTGTCCTTTGGGCCCAAGAGGTCCAGTTGCTCCCTGTGGTCCAGGTGGGCCTCGGGGGCCGGGGAAGCCAGGTGCCCCAGCAATACCAGGAGCCCCCTTCATGGAGAAAGACGCAGTGAGATATCAAAGTGAAGGAAAATTTTTTTTACAAATATTATTGAAACTGATTACTAGGGAGTAATTACTAAACATTTGAGTAAGAAAATGGACTTACAGCAGAACCTTTAGCCCCAGGAATACCATCAGTGCCGGGGTTACCCTGCAGACACCAACAAGAAGCAATAAATTATAACATATCAACACTGATGCCTACTGATGGGATGTTGAAAAAAAGGAACCATGAAATAATATAGTCCTGACAAACTAACCCCCGCCCCAGCTGGTCCAGGTGATCCTGGCGTGCCGGCCTCTCCGCGGGGTCCCTGTGCTCCTTCAGCTCCACGGGCACCAGTAGGACCCGCTTCACCCTGACAGGAAACAACTGATTTTTGACTTTTACTGGAAAAACTAACTCACTCTTCAGTCCTTTACCAACACTAAACCTGCTGTGTTTTACACAAAACAGAGTTTTATAACAATTAAATTGTGTGTGAAATAAGTTAGATGCTTTGTTTTACAGTCTGCAAAACATGACATTACAAAAACAGACAAGTTCTTTAAAAATATGGAATGTATTTGCAGGTAAACAGATAAAATATCAAATATTAGGTTCATAAATGGCAAATATTCGTCATCAGGACAAACCTTGGAGCCTGGGGATCCTGGGAAACCAGGAGCTCCAGCAGGTCCAACTGGGCCCTAAAAATTCACAGAAATATTTACATTAGATATCATATTTCAACTTTCTGGTTGCTATAATGAAGATAATATAGTGGATGATTCAGATACGAGACAACGATACGCACCGGGGGACCAGCAGGACCAGGCAAGCCATCGTTTCCACGGGCTCCCTGAAGAGAGCAAAGTTGTCGAATATCAAAATTAAGGGTTTCTTCTTAGAAATGATTTAAAAATGATTTTTGCCCAGTTTAAATAAGAGTGAGTTACTCACTGCAGCTCCAGAAGCTCCAGGACGCCCCCTCTCACCAGGTAGACCCCGAGGGCCCTACGGCAGAGGAGAGGGCTTTTTATTTAAAACTCTTACTTCTCACATAACTGCAGTTTATATCTGAAATTTAAAAAAAGCTCACCATAGGTCCATTACTGCCGCTTTCTCCAGCAGCACCAGCCTCACCCTGAAAAGATGGATGAAAAAAATGTAAAAGAGGCAAAAGCAAAGAAAAATGAAAGTCTTTTATTTTTGATTGATTATACCTTGGCTCCAGCAGCACCAGTCTCTCCCTTTGCTCCATCCAGTCCAGGGTGACCCTAGAGGGAAGCAGGACGTGACAGCATCAGAAGCTAAACATGGCTGAACCGGCCCATTTCTAGCAGTAAGTGAAGGTTATAATTCTCACTCTGTGTCCTTTGATTCCAGGAAGTCCAGGTGTTCCAGGGAATCCACGAGCTCCCTAACAAATATAAACAAGGACAATTTTATCCATGAATTTCTTCTTCTTTGGTAGTGATGAAGTTAGTTTTGGGACAAATGAAACATTCATTTAGGAGTGATATTCACTCACCTGAGGGCCTGCAGGTCCGCGCTCACCGGGTTTCCCGGGTTTCCCAGGATCACCCTAACAAAGCAGAAATAAGTTAATTATTTTCTAAAATATATGCAGTTGCACACGATAGAGCTGTAGCATACAGTATTGCCCCAAAGTGGGAGGTTGCTGTTTGATTAACGATCTCTGTACTGGCACTGTTCAGAGAGAAACACTGCCCTCTGCTGGTAAAGAGTTTATTCACAAGTTCTGTCAAAATTTCTACATCAGTTTAAGATTTAGGTCAGAAACGGGACTGAAATAGTTCTAATTTTTGTTTACATTTTAAATAATAATAAGGTTTAACTTTTTAAGCATTTAATTTGGCTGCATAACTTATCAGCCAAACCTGAGTTTGTGTGAGAAGTTCAGTGAACAACGTATTTAAGGTGTGGAGGACATGTTGAGACTTACGTCACTTCCTGGTTTTCCAGATGGCCCAGGTGGTCCACGAGGTCCAATCGGTCCCTGTCAGAAACCAAATGAAGACTAAACATGGCTTACTGTCATGGTGTATGTGTGTCACATGATGGACATGTATAATCATTTTGTGACATAACTCTGTTTTATAAATCCCAATAAGTGAGAAAAGATCTTATTTCACCGATAATAGAAACACTTTTGAGATGGATTTTATTTCATAAACACATTAAAGCTATAATGTGTTTATGAAAATTGTTCATCTTTATCCTCAAATCACTGAAATCAGTTTTTCCGGCATCCAGATTATATTCTGGGATTAACGTGAGAGCTTACAGCTGGACCGGGCTCTCCAGTCTCTCCGGGTGCTCCTTGGAAACCCTGAGGCCCCTGTTGGTGTAAACACAAAACAAACAATAAGCATATGTGTTTACCAACCACATAAAAGCTTAGAATAAAGTATGAATAAACTTACAGGAGCTCCACTAGGTCCAGGGGGACCACGGGGACCCATGGGACCCTGTGTGGACACACAACACACAAACACACAAAAACAATCAAAGCTGCATTGCATTTTGTGAAATGATTATGATATCTAATTTAAATGCTAATTCAACTTATGATAATTCAAGGCATAAAATAAAGTATCTTATATGACAGAGAGAATTTAAATAAATACTCTCAAGGTAAAAAAAGCCTTTTTGTAAAATCCAGTTATGTGGAGTCTTACATTATAATTCATTTTATACTTGATATGGCTGTCAATGTGTATTTATGCATAATTCATGTACAAATCTATTTCTAAAACTGATATTGTCAGCTTCCTAAAATAATGACCTCAGCTATTTTTAGTTGCTGCGGCCATTTGGCAACAATAACAACAAAAATAGGTGATTTAAGTAAAAAAAAAAAAATATGGCAAGTTCTCCATTAGTCCATTATTTTAGGAAGGTGAAGATATTGAACACAGACTCCCTGTGGCGGAGATAAATTAACGGCCCACAAGGTGGCAGTGCTGCCGCCATCTTTGAACAGCTTCAATTGGACTGCGTTTTTCTTTTTATATGTAGATCAAATTAAAACTTCACGAAGGTTCCTGCTTACCATTGGTCCTTGCATTACACCCATCTGAGCACCTCCAGCCTTTTCATCAAAACCTGCAGACATCTGGGCAGCGAAGTTCTGCAAAAACACAGAAAACACACAAAGATGGAAAACAATTTATTTAAACTCATTGGTTCAAAGGCAGTGGTATGTTCTATTAGAAAGAGTTTGTGTTGCTGTATCAAGGCAACTACATTCCTGAAAATACTTTAAGAAATCTCCATGCTTTGTTTTTCCTGTGTCTTGGCCTCACTATAAATAAGAGATGAAGAATGATAAACACAGCTAAGAGTCCCTTATTTACTCGTTTACTCTGTTTCTTCTGTGACATTTCTCAGTGCAGCTCTAAAGTTTGTCTGTTTTCCAGATTTTGCAACAGAGAAGTGATGCTGTGTTATTTGAGCTGAAATTTGACATAAGGAGGTTTGTTTCCTCATACTTACCCCTCCCAGCCCTGGTGGGCCAGGTGGTCCAGGTGGGCCGGGGGGCCCGGGGTTTCCAGGTGTGCCAGGTTCGCCATCTCTTCCTCTTGGTCCAGGATTTCCCTGAGGTAAAAGAAAGATGTTTTTCATTAAGTTTCTGTTGACTAACCAAGGCCTTTGGTAAACCTCATTTGAGTAGTTTATGAGGAATTGTTTCTAAAATATCTCATTTCTTTCTTTACACTGTGATTTTGGTTAAAACCCAAATAGCTTCAGTTCAACTAGCTTAAGATTATGTATTAATTTCAATCGTATGTCAGTATTCAACAACCCATTAATGGCAAGGCTAAAGGTCCAATAATCTTAAAGCTGCCAGTCTGCTGCAGTCAGAACAACTTTGTTTTATAAAATTAATTTTCGTTTGTTTACCTTGTCACCTTTGGCGCCAGCTTCTCCACGTGTCCCCTGCTCTCCTGGGGGGCCCTGCAAAACAACCAAGGGCATGTTTGATATTTCTAAGTCTCCAATTCAAAGTAAAATGAATAATCCTGTACTGCATGGTCATTATTTGGGGCAAGAAATTGCATGAAAAGAAGGATAAATAATTACCATGGGGCCTGGTGGTCCTCTAGGTCCTACGACCTGGACGAACATACAAATATCTTTTGTCAGGTTTCAGTGGATGTTTTCCTTCTGTCACATCCAGAGACATTTCTCTGCACCTCAGAGCATTCTAGCTTAGCAGGAGGTGGACAAACCCAGACACAAAACACAATCTGACAATGATTTCATTTGACAAGATGATTTTTTCCCTCTGCACCATCACCTTCTTTGACCTCTAATTGGGCCGAATTTTGTCACCTGATGTGAATGTGAAGGAAAGCTGCCGGGAAGAACTAAAAGGATTTTACAGGGTTCATTATGCTGCTGGAATGTTGGGTTTTTCCTCATTTTATACGGCAGGAGACATTACAGATAGTTTGGTCATGAGGAGGAAACAGCATATAAAGAAAGAAAGGAGCACTAGATATTAAAAAGTCTTCATAAATTCAAGAGAATGTCTTAAAACTCTTTAAATAAATTTGTTAAATAAGAATAACTGCAATGGCATAATCATGGTATATTCAAAACACGAGATGAGGAGCTTTTCTTACATCTGCAATCTCTCCTGGTTCTCCCTTCTGGCCCTGATGGACAAAAAGCACAAAGTTCTCACACACAATAAACAAAAATGAAATCCGTCTGGTTGTAACTTTTTCTACTCAAATGTCAGTATTTTAGTTTTTCTCGCTGTCTCACCTTAGCACCAAACGCCTCTGCAGGTGGATTGATGACAGAAAAGGAAAAAAAAAAACACCATTAAAAGTGACATCTTGAAGCAAAAACATTTCAAACACAGGATTTATTTGGAATCCAGTCTATGATTCCTGAGAAATGGAGACCTGCATGTTGCAGAGATCAAGTACCGCTCACCAAACCCATTCTAGATCATATCAGAGGCGAAGGAAGCAGCAGAAGCAGGAGTGAGCCAAGAGCATAGCGTTAATTCTAACTATTAATGTAAACTGTAAGCATAAGTAATGTTTAATTGTTACTAAATAAAGTGTTTACAACTGCAAATACACGTTTTGTGTACCTATGCGTTTGGCATTGCTAACATTTTGAAAATTGAGCAAAACCCAAATGTATTTCTTGCTTTTGCAAAGTTTACACAGCCGGTTGCAAACATGTCACTAAAATATTTTGAGGCATGTTTTGAATTTAGTTTCAACTTAAACAACTTAAAGCATGTTTGGCTACATATCAGTAGATTGTCAGAGGTGCCAGTGCATTTATAAAGAAGCCATCAATCATTTTTGACTAGATTTCTAGATAAACTTCATGTATAATTTGGTTTTGAACAGAGCTTTGGAAATGCTTTGATGGAATAAAATGAGTCATTATTGCCTCAGATAAATGATGTATTTAAAGACTGAGCAGTAGAGAATATTCAGGTGGAGACAACAGGCAGCACATCCTCCAATCTAAATCACACTTTCTAAAGGAAGTGATTAAATCCTGCTAATGTTGCTCATCTTGTCTCCATAAATCACATGCAGAGATTGACTTTGGAATAAGGAGCAAAACATGGAGCAGCCAGAGCTGAAGTGACAAAAAAGCTGTAATCAATGACTTCCTCTGACCTCATCAGAAAATGGCTCCAAAGTGTGCTCCCGATTCAAAAGTCTCAGCTTGGGATGGCTTTAAATGCAAGCAAGGAGAGTAATTTATTTATAGGTGTGTGAATAAATAAATTACAACCAATAGGGGCAGTGGCATCAGCGGGGCAGATGGGGCAGCATTCTCCAGATGGGATGATAGGGTTGGCACACTCTTTGATCTCCTCGCAGATTATCTCATCGCACAGAACCGCTCCGCTGTCACACACACAGATGCGGCACGGCTCTGGCTTCCACACATCCTTATCATTATACAGCCGGGCGTCCTGGATGCAGCCACCTGCCTCCTCTGTGGTGGCCAGCAGGGGGCGGATGTCAGGGGAGGGACAGCAGTGAAAAGTTACACATGGAGAGGAGAAGAGATGTACACAGTGGGATGAGTTGGTGGAGAAAGATCATGTTGGATTAGGAGAAGAAAGTGAGGATGAAGGGTCAAACGGGGAAAGTGAGGAAGTGGGAGTGGTTAATGAGTACAAAGGAGGGGCATAAAGAAGTCATTTTGTATCAAAACAATACACAACATAAAATCTCAGCTCTTTTACAAGATATTCATAACCAAAACTAATTATTTCATTTGCATAAATACAGAAGAAGAACATTTTTAAATGATGATTGCTATGATTTTCCAGCTATAAATAATTAGCTGAGAGTCACAAAAGTCCATTTAGATGATTGGATAGAAACATGCAGCATGTCGTCACCTCAAGAGAAATTTTATAGCTGCAATACACAGAATGTCAACACAAACTACAGCAAACGGTTGTGTCTGCAGAGTGAGCTGAGGTATTTCACAGAGCAGGCTGGGTGTATTTAATCTGCTCCACTGCCTGTATGAATGAACCTCTCTTATGAGGATACTGGGCCCAATTGACAGGCTGGTGCTGTGAATAAACAGAGGCTCCTTCTACATTTCTCCGTCTGGGTATCGTTGCCGTGTAAAGCGCCAGTGTAAACACACACGGTAAAGTAAGAATAGGTGATTTGTTTTATGTATGCACCACAGGAATGGGTGTATAATCTACAACATTTTAACGACATGCCAAGAAAACCCAGAACTGACCAAAGGATACACTTTTAAATAAATTCAGTGACACAGCAAGGAAACAGTACACCTCTAATTTGCTAAAAAATATCCCTTATGTGTTTTATTGCCTTTGACCCCTTGTTGTAAACACTGTTCTTCAGTTTCTGCCACACTTTAAGCCTTGACATCTGAGGTCAAGCTGTGTCTGACTTCATCTCTTCATGTTTGCAGCTCTATTTAATGTTACAAAAGCATTTAAATACTTTTATAGAGTCTCAGAGCATCACACACACCAGGAAGGTGTGACAGGTGAGAACAAATCAGTTTCTCCATCTGACACAGATGAACCTTGACACCTTTATCTAAACAGATGAACAGCCTGTCTTAGCAAGACATTTTAACACCACTTAGCAAAATAACCTAGCAAATCCATATGAAAACACCAATACAAAATTAAAATTCTCCTCAGTTCATAAAGTAAAGATTCAGTGAAAAAAAGTATTTTCTTTTTCACGTGACTTACGGTCATCTTCTTCCTGACATCTGACCACGGATAGTAAAACAACTTGAGATGCTACAAGTAGCAGAACAGTCCTTGAGTCCACAAAGCTGAACATGTCTAAATATTAGACATGCAGGAGCTCGGGTGAGAAGTGAGAGGGACGGCGGAGACCTGGCTTTTCAGTCTGGTGGTGTGTTAAGTAGGGGTTCCCAGAGACTTATGGCACCATGCAGTCAAACCTTCCAGAAACTAAGTGGAATCCAAAGCGGGGCCCCAGCTGGCACTCTGCACCCAGCTCTTCAGGGCAAGCACCGCGGTTTTTATGTCCACCGTGTCTTGTATGGATCTTCGTATATTCCAAAACGCCAGTCCTTCCCCCAGACCCCCTGTCGGGCCGTAACCTGAACCTCCTTTCCCTCCCCTCTTAATCTGGGAGCAGCTAAGCTCTCAGGGTTATTTTCTTTAACCAAATCCCTCCTTCATGACTTGACCTGCTGGCCAATAGATGCACCTCCACTTTCACATTAAGAAGACAATGAACCATCAGCATCAGAAAACGGATTCGGATGCATGCAGCTTGGACATCTGAGATTTGATGAAACTCATATTATGGCCTTTATCAAATGAGCAAAACACTGTTGCTTATGAAAACAGATAAAGTTCTGATAAAGTTGCATATCAAATGTACCTTTGGTATGTGGCATTATTTTATGTGAAGAATTTTTGAATTTATAATATTTAGTTAGCCTGTTTCTTTTAATCTTATGTTATAAAAATGCAACACAAAATCAGCTCTGGTCTGTAGCGCTGTAAAATAACATTTGAAATTGAGATATCTTAGTAAAGTGGCTGTTTGTTGCATTCTTTAGTAATGTTAAGCCTACCAAAAGGTCAGTTTGTTTGATAAGAAAACATGTGACATAAAGCTGTGAGATCCAACCTGAAGAACTGCCTTACGAGGATCGGTGTAAAATTAAATTTAGCCACCAAGCAAAGACAGGTGGTCTGCCAAAAACCTTCAGATGTTACGTTTTGGTGGCTCTGAAACACTTTCTTACTTTAACGGCACTAGTTTTTATAAAATTGCACTCACAGGCCAAGAATCTCTATTGTGCAGCTGAGCCAGAGGTGTGATGAAACACATGAGTGATCTTTATTAAGTACGTCTACAGGAGATAAGCCCAGATGAATGAGAGTCTTTGTTCCAATGAGAGGCACTGCGATTCTTGGATTATGACCTTCCAGTAAGCCATCTTCATTCCTTACACGGGACAGAAAGTTTAAGAATTTACCTCTAGCAAGTCGATAGGACTGACAGATTGGAATTACATTTGGGACAAAACTTTTGATTTTATTTAGGCTGTGTTTTAATTTACCTCCAGCTTATTAAACAATAAAGAAGTCAGACTGTCATACAGCAGGTAAGGCAGCTGCTTGAGAAAAACTTTGCATATTTATTTGAATTTGATTTGAATAAATCCTTATCTTGCTGATGGATCTAGGAAATAACAAATATGAGGATTGTACTAATAAATAAACCAGCTAAATTAATAGATACTAAGCAAGCACAGACACACACTGTTACACTTTACTCAGACTTTGTATACAGAGCTGCAATTTTAGGTCACAGCTGTTGTGTCAAAAATGTGGATAAGTCAGAATCTCTTTTAATTTACGAGATAACCAAGAATAATTCAGGTTTAGAATATTTGGAATCAGACTTGAGCAAAACCTGCTGTAGGTTTGCACAAACAATTAGAACAATAACAGAATCCGGTTGCTGTAGTTTACAGGTGGCAAATCTGATGTAATAAATGTGTTACAGACTTGCTGACACTTGTTATTACATGAGAAACGGGTTGCAAACACCTGAACAACAAACTCAGGTGCAGTGGTGGCAAAGTACAAGTACTTTGTTACTGTACTTAAGTACATTTTTTGTGTATCTCGTGCACTATTGATTTTTTGCTCCAATACATTTTGCATAAAGTATCTATACTTTCTACTACGAAGCTTTTCTGTAATGTGTTGTGTTACATGTTACATTAATGCCACATTGTGTTATTTTTATTTGTTAGTTTGAAAGGTACCAATGACTTATTCGTGTTATCTGGTTCAATAAACGACTCCAAGTGGCTCAACACTTTAAAACTTTTAAGTATTTTTAAACAGTTGAGGTGATGGAAAAACTAGAGCTAAAATGTCTAATGTCCCTCTTTTCAGGTAGATAACTTTTATTTGAATACGTTTACAGCAGTTAAAATACAAAGGACACATTAGTTTTGCTTTGTGTTAAATAAAAATGTTTAAATGTATAATCATTCCTGTTTCTTATTTTGCCTAACGGCATATAACTCTGCATGTCATCCCTGAATTTTGATGCAAAGTTTAAACTGTATCACAGACAGTAACCATAATACAAACTTACATCATCTGCAGTATTGTTGATTAAAGTGGCACAAAAATATTGATGTATTAAAGAAAACATACATAGTAGGCACACGTAATGATATTCTAGATGATTACATTAGGAAATACATTCAACTAGTACTGTTACTTTAAATAATTTAAGTACTTTTACTCAAGTAAAAATGTACTATAGTGCATTTTTGTCTGTTTTTTTGTCCTTTTACTTAAGTGCAGTGTTTGAGTACTTTTTCCACCTATGCTCAGTTGTGCCACATTAACAACATCCAGTAACTTTCAGCACAACTTCACTGCAGATCCATGTCAGTATACTGAGTCCATTTCATCTCTGCACATCGGCTTTCTCTGTTGCTCTGACTGTATGCCGCCTTCTGCCTTCTCGCCGTGCACACAATAGGCCTCTGTGTGCACGGCCCTCGGAATGCTGTGAGATGGCAGGGCAGTGGGATAGCTGCACGGTGAGGATGGGGGTTGGTGGGTGAGGAAGGGTGTGGAAGCTAGGAGGATGAAAAAGAGGAGGCGGGGAGGAAGGGGGAAATGAAGGGACGGCTACGATTGGAAGGAGGTGTGTGTGTGTGCGTGTGTGTTGTCTGTACTGTACAGGTTCAGAGAGGCTCCAGGGGTCTACAGGGTGTCCAGGTTTGGACACAGTCACCGTGTTCAGGTGACAAGAGCACTCACCTGCAGAAATGCAGCAGTAAACGTGTAAGACTTGAGGCTTTTTTGTTGTTGTTGTTTCAGCTAAATAAGAAACACAAAAAAATATATATTTTTCACAACTGATAAGAAATGTGGTTGCGCTTAATGAGGCTGCTTGGTGTTGGCACGAAGCATACTCAGTAAACAGTGCAACTTGCAGGGCATGTAACACTGACAGGTGTCACCTGTGCAGCTTTTGTCCAGAGTTCATTATTTGTTTAGGGGTCAGACGTCGTTGAGGCAACTGGAGGAAGGAAGCACTTTTAAAATCAGGACTCATTTTCCCATGAATCATAAACTACTACAAAAACAGATACAAGTAGAGGTGGGAAATGTTCAACTTCGGAGTTGAACATTTGAGGGACGACTTCTGATTGGTTCAAGGCTGTTTAAAAGCAGAACTCACTGATCGTTTACACTTTTGTTCCAAAAGATTTGGCAGTGTTCTTACTTAGCTTGACTCCGATTTGTCTATATCTGCTCTATGTGATAAGTCTTTTATCCAATTTAATCTGTTTCTATTCAAACTCCGTCACTCTGTTAGGAAACACGGAACACTTTTGGATTCTTATTATTATGTAAGACTTTGACACACAAGCGTGTTGAAAGTTTGGGGTTTAGATGAAGCTAGAATTAGATTAAATTAGGATGTTTTCAGCAGCTAGGTGCCACACACCAAACAGAATGCTCCGTTGGCAATAGGAGATATGAATAAGAGCGCACGCTTAAGTAGTTTTGAAATTTAAATATAATTAGTGTTGCGCATAGAACAATGAAAGTGTTTGCTATTGCTTTAAATGCCTCAGAACTAAGATATATCCTACCATGTTCATTGCATCACATTGTCTACGTGTCTGACTCACTAGAGCAATGAAACTTATGTATTATTTATAATCCAAAGGATCATAAGTAATTAATTTCAGGAATGATTGCCCTAATTGTGTCCTAAACAACCTCAAGGCAGGCCTTCGTAGCCAAGGTTTTATCCAGACCTCCAGCTTACAGAGTCTGAATGAAAGCACCAGCACCAGCATGCTTCCTTTCCTGTGTTAGGTGGAGGGGGAAGAGGTTAAGTTTGTGCAGGCTTGGTGAGTGCAGCAAGGGGGGGCTTTCTCACACAAGACGGAGGCTGAAGGGACAAAGGTGGCATTCATTGGCGAAGGTATGGAAAACATTTTCTCCTGAAAACAGAGAAGCTACAACCGGCAGCGGTAGCGCAGAGAGGCCATGGGTTAGCATGCACCCCGTAGGAGAAGTCACATGCCTGGCAAAGCAGACAAGGCGGTCAGAACCCTGGTTTATTTGGGAGATAAAGTCATGTCACCTTCAAAGGTCTGCCTGGAATGCAACACTGGGAAGTCTACGAGACATGAAAGCACGCATGTTTATGCTCTGAAATTGAGCATGGGCATAGCAGGTTGGAAGTTACTGTAGGTCACTCTTATAAGAACCAAAAGTTGCTGGAAAGAACACAAAAAGGAGAGAAATAACGTCTCAAAGAGCAAAGATGCAACGCAAAAACAAAAAGAGCAAAAGAAAAACAGAATTTTCAAAAGATTAAACAGCCAGAACATTTTAGAAAATACAGCAAATTGGAAAAATACATCATTACGGTGAACACAAGGACAAAACGGAAAATTAAAAGAAAACAAATATCTCGGTGTGAGAAGGACACAATAATATAACATTTCAAATACATCTTAGTTTCTTTTTCCTTCATTTATATGCCTGAACTACTAGCATAACTTTTTTTATTATTATTTAAGATGTATTTTCTAAAGGCTCCATAGGAAAATAAACAAGTATTTGTTAAGCCACTGTATATGTAGCAGAGAGGAAGACTCTTAAATATATCCTTATGTTCTTAGAAAAGCAAGAAAAGTTAGGGAAGAGAGACTGACCACACACTAGAGAGTGTGCGCCACCTAGAGGACAAAACAGAAAGACATCAGTAAATCATTGAGAGAAGCCCGCCATGGGGTGTCGCCATTTTAAAGCAGTAGGAATATTTGCTCACTGAAACACAAGCTTGATTAAACATACCTGGCGGTATTTCATATGTTTTATCATCATATTCACAGACAACTGATCAGATACACCCAGATAAATCATATTAAAGTGCTCATTCTTCTTAATGTTATTTCTATGTAAAACAAAAATAAAGATGTGTTTAAGTTCTAACTATGATCAACATGGATATTATTATTAAAACAAGCAGGCTAAGGTTGTTGTAGTATACATGTGAATGGCATATATTATGTAATCCACAAAACAGCTGTAAAAAAGTTATAAATAATTGAATAGTTTCAGAAAACTAACAAATATTTTTATAAAAGATTAATGTACGTATACATCTGAGTAAAGTAGAATATCATTGAGAAGGAAATAATTTAATTATAAAAGCAAAACTCATACATATATCTTAGTTAATAAAGTTTATTTCTGCTAATTTAGATGATTATGGCTTGTAGCTAATAAAAAAAAAACAACATTCAATTTCTATGAAAATAAAAATAATGGAGAAGATCTGTAAAACATGTTTTTTTTTTAATTTAAACTCAGAAATACCAGTTTAAAGTATGTCCATGTCCTATCCAGCATATCTACTCATCAATACATGATCAATACTTCTTTTACGTGAACTACTCTGTTACAACAGTGCTAGTACTCAGTCTTTGGCACTGCTAAGATGTTAAGAAAGCCAAAGTTGCTTAAATAATGACGTTTAGCTGGTCTCCATTATTGGGTTTAGTATTTTTCAAGTTCCTCTTCATTATGCCTCTTTTATTCTCAACAGAGTTTGAGTGGGTTTGTTGGTCATGGTCATTAAAGCAGGTAGTGGTGGCTTTGACAGAGCGGACTTGACAGTTGGAGTTGACAAACCACAGTGAAACAGCATCAGCAGATGACATGGCTCACTAAACACCATCACTGTGTTAACTTCACACTGGACCCACACAACCTGGATTCTGTGTTCCCCCATGGTTCCTCTTGGCTCTGCGATATTGACATGAAATTTTAATTTTACATTAATCTAAAAATAGCACACTTCTTTGTTTTCAATCAGTAAAGGTAAGACACATCTGACGTTGATGTTCATGCAACAACTGTAGCTCATTTTCTGTATATGTTTGCAATTCATGGCTCTCAAAGCACTATCTCAATGTCTTGTGAATGTCCTCTTAACCCTCCTTTTATGTTCGTTTCTGAGGTACAGTAATTGTTCTGGTGAACTGCCAGGAAGCCACACCCCTCTGCTGCACCCTTCTGCAGCTCTTCTGCTGGTAGTGATGAGAACCAGCTGGACTCAATCTCAATCAGAGAGTGCAGGTACTTTGGTGTGGTTGATCTGTCACTCCTGTTTGAACCAGGGCCACAGCAAGTTGAGCAAACAATGCTGGTAGCATGTTAGAACTGTGTAAGGGGTTTCTACTGGGAAGGACAGCCGGTAAGCTCAAAATGACTTTGATCATG
>CAEGAE010085244.1:0-35327 GCA_903067095.1 Girardinus metallicus
TATTATTATTATTATTATTATTATTATTATTATTATTATTATTATTATTATTATTATTATTATTATTATTTTATTTTGCCAACACCCAGGTGTGTTTTTTGGAGGCGTGTGTATTGGAATGGCTGGAGTTGCTTCAGCAATGGGAAGTGTTCTGCAGGTAAAATAATTTTAGAATAAAGGAATATTATTACAGTTAAATATAGTTCTACAGCACCATCAAGTGGTACTTCTTAAGCACTACAAGTTAACATTTTTCTATTTTCAGGCAGCTCTGTCCATATTTGGCATGATCGGTGGACCTCTTCTTGGCCTCTATCTATTAGGCATGCTTTTCCGCACAGCAAACTCAACAGTGAGTATTTCATTGACCTGGAAAGTTTTCTTGCACAACTGAACCTTAAGAAAATATGCAGTAGCAAAACAGGATGCTGGAATGTGACACCCAGAGGTGAAAGTTGACTGAGGTCATATTTACCTTTCAGGGAGGACTGGGAGGATTGATCACTGGTCTGGTGTTAACTTTGTGGGTGGGAATTGGAGCTCAGCTTTACCCTCCAACAGCTGACAAGACACTTCCCCTTCCCCTTACCACTGTTGGCTGCAATAAAACTGTGGACCTCAACAGCACAACAGCAGGTCCATGGACCAGCCCAGCAAATCTGACTCCACAACCAGAGTTAGTATTTTTGCACAAAACAGAAGCCTGCTTGTAAAACAATTGTTTGTTTTTTTTATTCTTTCTTTTTGCAACAATGTTTTCTTCTTTTGGAATTCAAACAGAAAATTATTCAGGTTTTAAAATTTGATTTGAAATATGTAATTCATCACTAAAAGTTAGCTAAAAAAAAGCTAGCTAATTTGAGACATGTAATAACAGCAACAATATTTTTTCTATTTTGTTTAGCTTCATTCTTCTTATACACCTATCAGATGTAACATTATAACCTTGATTGGTTATGCTCAACAGATTGCAATGCAGTTGTCTACTCTGAAATCTTGTTATCAGTAGTGTAAACTATGGTAACTCAGCTGTTTAATCAGATCAAATGAGCCAACAGTGAGTAAGTGAGCCTTGACCAGATCCCGCCTGTTTTTTTCTTGTTTCAATTCGAAAAGATACTGACCATATGGCCTTTGACAAACTTGCTTAAATGCTTAAGCTTGTTCATATTTACTGCTTTGCAATGGTCACTTGAGTATGAGTGTAACACGCTCTAATTGAGTAAAACATACATAAACTTGTGGCAAAACTTTAAATTCATTTAATTTACCTTCTATTTCTAGATACGTTACTCTCTGATCATTTAAGTGGTATTATGGCTTTCATTTGGATTTAGTAGGAGTGAAATTCTTACTTACAGGTGTTTTAAGTACATTTTACTAGAAGACAAAATACTAAATCACTTAATTTTTAGTTTCAGGCCTCCTATAGCAGACTCCTGGTACTCTCTGTCCTATGTCTACTTTTCTCTTTTTGGCATGCTGACCACAATGACGTCTGGCCTGCTCTTGAGCATAATCACTGGTAAGAGTTTACGTCTAAAGGCTTTACTTTAAACAGGCTAAAAGTATGTTTAATTTAAATAGTTGATCAAAAGAAAAACAACAATGTGATTATGTCTGTTTTACAGGTGGATGCAAGCAACAGAAGATGAACTCTGATCTCTTTGTGAGGAGGAGTGATTTGTTATGCTTCAGTGGTTTCAGCAATTCAAAGGTAAAATGCTGACCTCGTCATGTTGTTAGCTAATTAGTAACAGTTTACCAAGTGTGCTCTTTTAATGTTCTTAATCTGACACTATTGTTAACTTCCTACAGGTATCTGATGAAATAGAAAAAGCTCCAACAGACCTTCACATGGGAGTTGACAACAAAGCATTTATGGCGATGGATGTAATGAAAGTAACTGAATATGCCACCAAATTATAATGCTATTATCTTTACTCACTTTATTAAACACATGTAAAATAATGTATTTCCTGTAAAAAAAAAAAAAGAGTAACAATGTTGTCTGTTATTAATTATATTGAAAACTTGCTACGTTTGATCAACTATTTATATTCAAGAGTAAAAAGATCAAAGTCAAAAACTATTATGTTCCTAATTATTTAAATAGCAAAGCATTCAAACAGCATCAGGTTATCATATCTTTGTTTGTGTTGATTAAGATGCCTTCTATTTTATGTTTTAGTGGTGTTGTTGCATTATTGCTATGTAACCTTTGCCAATTGTTTTGTTTTTTTGGATGATTTTTTAAAATATATTTACCTGACATTTATTCTGCTTTTTACTCTGAAACAGAAATACACTTATTGTTGTTTTTAAAATATGTTGTAAGGCGTAACCGTTTTAACCATACTTTGACTTCTGTTTATTTTTCTATGAAAAATCTGAAAAATATTCCTACTTATTAATAAATATTTTCTACTGTTCAAATTTACCATGACTTCAAATGTTCACATACATTCACATAAACCTGCTTTAGAGAACAATATACCACTTGGTTGGAGTAAGAAAAAAAAAGATGAAAGAAACTAAGAGGAAATTTTTACAATGCAGTTGATGATTAGATGGCAATGTATGTTTATTAATGGTAATAAAACGTATTTTAGCTGTAGTGTAGAGTTTGAGCTTTGGACTGGCTGTAACCACCCCTTCATCTCCTTGGAAACAAACAAAAGAGGAAGTTTACAAAGAACTGCCTTGCCCACTTTTACCTGTTCCAGTGCCAGATAATCTTTTAGCTGTTCCAGGAAGAGAGCTAAGAGTCAGTGAAAGCAGACTTCTAACCAAGAAATTGAATAAGATTACAATTTTCACTCCTTTGGATAAAACAAGGTGAGCTATCACTTTGATTCTGTAACAAAAAATGTTTGTTTAAATATGGTGTAGTCTTAGTTACTATTGTAAATGAGTATAAAAGAAAACGTTAAGTAACCACAAAACCTGAAGCGTTTGTGCATAGCTATGCTCAGTCTTCTTAAATGTGTTTCCTTCTGGACATATTATCTAAAATTAAAAAATGTAAAGAAACTGCTTACAAAAGCACAATATAGAACCATTTTTACTGCTAGGATTTGAATAATTTTAATCTCAAGGCAGAACTAAAACACTGCAAAAAGGATTGATGTCTTTATCTGACAAGCATTTCCATATTTTGCTTCCCAAAACAGGATTTAAGCTCTATGGAAACTATTGTGGCACCCCTGGTTTATTTCCTCCTGGTACTTTCTTTTAAAATGGCACACACGGACAACCAGAATGTTACCTTCACAACTCCTCCAAACCTTGGCTTAAATCTGACAGGATTCACTGTAGCATCAACTGCACTTAACTCTACTGAAACTCCAACTACTCTCTTAACCTCAACCAAAGACACAGCTGAACATACCAGCACAAAGCATGGCAATAATACCTTCTCTACTACAGTACCTGCAACTGAAAACACAAGTCAACATCAAACCTCTCAGTCAGCTACCTTGACTTCACCAACAGGCAGCGGATCACTAAACACCACTACACCAACCGCACAATCGCCTGCACTTACTATAACCATACAAACCATCCAGACTACAACACATTTGAATACTACATTCGATACAACACTTAGTTCAACTGTAAACTCATCTCACAGCATGACTACGTCTACAGTGAATGCTACAGAAGGTAAGCATCTGTATCCATATTCAATGACTTAACATATTTTTCTTCCACTGGTTATATCAATGATTTTAACGCCTTATCTTTCTGTACTGTTAGGTTTGAGACTTAACATATCAGAGAGAAATATGACAATAATCTTCAGCGGCATGCTTGGGCTCTTTGCTTTGACAATAGTTATGATCATGGTTTACAAATGCAAACATAAATTCCAGTACTTGCATCAACCTCTTGACACCACAGATGGCACAGGTAAAGACTGATACTTTATCATGTAGTAAATCCAATCAATTTCAATCACCATTACCTTATAAAAGCAACTGTTCAATTTTCAACAGATGGATTTGTGCTCGATGATGACACCCTTGTTATTTCTGGAGGACTTTATGATGCCCATCCAATCTACGACAATGTGCCACCCACTCCTGCAGAACCGTCACGATTTCGCCTTGAATTCCTTCATTAAAGAGAGACCTCTATGCTAAATCACAGTGATAACATGTGGACATGGACAGAATCCCATTCTCCTCCATGGATCAGTGGTATTTCAGGACTAAAAATAACCTGTGGAATTAAATTATTTATCAACAGGAAAGAATACTGGAAGTAATAATGAATAACAATGACTGATGTAACTATAATAAATTAAATAATTTTATTAGTTTGTGGGAATGACCAAACAAATATATTCACATAACAACACCTTTACCAAAATAACAATAAAGGTTTATATAGACCGAACTAAGGGAACTGCTAACAGTTTTAAGCATAATGTTTTTCCAAACAACAGTATTATGGAAAACGTCTTTTTTCACAAGAACTTTAAAGCAAAGAGGGTGACATTATAGTCACATAAGGAGAACATCTAAACTGTTTTTCACAAAATTAGCTCTACAATCATATAAATGAGCAAATTTTAAGACTAAATCTGTTCAAAAAGTTTTCAATTTGGATATTTTTTTCAATTACAACAATGTCACCACATTAACACTACAAATTTCCATAAAGCTATGTTCATTCCAAACATACATAAAGGTAGCTTATTTTTAGCTAACAAAGAGCATGACTTTGTAGTTATATAGTGAAATTCCAAAGAAAACCTACAACCTCAAGAACTATAAATTCCAAGCATGTATAAGTGAACAATATTAAGACTAGACCCTTTAGATATTAGAATAACTTATTTCATCAGAACCATCAATGTATGAAGGAATAAAACAATACCTGTCTAAAATGTTCTATTGATCTGATCTCTATTGAGATTATCTATGCAAATATTTTATCACTAGTCTTCTTCTTTTTCTTGTCACAGTTGGTCACTGCAGTCCAACCAGCGTCTCTCATTCTTTTTATTGCAGCCAGCTTCAAGTTACTTCCAGGTGATTTAAGAGCAACGGGACTCTGAATCTGGCAACAAAAAAATTTATAAAACAGACAACAAAATTAAGAAATGGCTCAATTCTTTTCTCTCATCATCTCAACCTTGTCAGGTTGTATGGTATCATAATGTGACACATTATTATGGTCATATTTACCTTTTTGAAAATGTTACATTTGTGCTGCAGAACAGAATCACTTGGTGCCGGTTCATGTGTACAGGTCTACCAGAAAACATAACAGCCATTAATTATATTTGGAATGTTTCAGAAATCATAGAATACATTTTGCTAAACAAAAAAGGCTTATGACAAATTTCAATAAGCAGCACTCACAAACAAATCAATTTGATCAGAGCTGTCAGACTTGGAGTCAAGTTCAAAACTGTTCTTTCCCCTCTGTCCTGCATTTTCATTAGAAGGGGGTGTTCTTACTCTGTACGACTGTAAAAGAATTCACAGAGTAAATGTCAGGAAAAAGGCACGCTTGTTTTTGTTCCTTATGGAAAATGTCAAAAAGATAGAGTATATTACTTTCATCTTTGATATTCCACCAATCCTATTTTTATTACTTCCTGGAGTCTCAGTATCTTCTTTGAAAACAGGCTATGAAGCAAAGTCAGAGGATATATGATATATTGAACATTTTTCAGAAAACTGTTTACTGTCTTGATCAGATGATTATGAATTTCAATTAAAACCTGACTAAGTAAATAAAAGCACTGAAATGTTGCCTACCTTTGTCTTTGCTGTTGTTCCACTTGGTGTCCTGGAGGCTGATACCTTACCATTGAAAATTCAACACACAACTTTATACAAATATAACAATAATTTCTGTAAGCACACATAATAACATCAATATCATTGCCGTTCTCTGAAGTTGCTAAATTGAGGTAAAACAATTTAAAACATTTGGGAACTGAAAAATTTCTATTATTATGTCTCCATTAGTCAAGAATTGCAAATCATGACCCTAATAATTGAATTTCCTACCTAACTTAACAACTAAGACCACTTAAAAACTGAAAAAAAAAAGATACTTAAGTAAAATGTGTTGGAAATTAAAACTTACAGCTTTCCTAAGAACTGCAGGACTCTTGTTGGAGGGGGTTTTCTTGGTCTTGCTAAAGTCAAAAATGTATCTCTTTATTGAGCCTTCCACTGGAGTTTGAAGACCTACCTCTTTTTCAGAGTGAAGTGTAATTGGCTAAAAAGATAAAGATTATTTATTGGGCAAGTACAAATAATAACAAATCTGCTTACCTGTGCCACACTAAGTGCTGAGATTACCTGCTTGTTGTTTGCTTGTGACAACTGCATGACCTTTGTATTAGAAGTTTCTTTCTTCAAATCAGTTACTTCTTTTTGTAGAAGTGCCTTAAAATGACACATATTTACATGTAAAATCTTTCAGTCTTTCAAACTTTAGTTTTCAAGGCCAGAAAGATATTTTATCTAATTAGGGGTCTACCTTTTCTGTGTCTTTTGTCTTCAACTGTTTTTTTAGTTGGTCATTTTCTATTTTCTGTTTTGACAAGTCCAACTCCTTATGTAAGATTTAAAAAGAAAATATTTTTCAATACTAAGACATTATAATTCCTTAAATTATATTTAAAAAAATCATACCAGTGATCTTGCTCGAGCAACTGCCTCTATCTCTTTCTTCTTGTTTTTATGAAGCTCCATGTCCTTCTCTTCAACCATGCGGTCATACTGGCTCTAGCAATGACAAATCAAACAACAAATACAGCAACAACAAAAAGACTACTTCGAACTGCAAAAGCAACTTAATTATACCATACCTTGTGTTTTTCCATTAGTGCTACCATATCTGCAATCTTATGCTGGCACTTGAGCTCTGCATCTTCTTTGTTCTTAACGGCTTCTGCTGTTGTTAATTTGAGCTTTTGTACCTGTAACATAAATTTTTATCTTAATTGTAATATTGTCAATAAAGTCAAAATAATGACAGAAAAGAACAACACAATAATCCTGTGACTGACCTCATTTTCAAGCTCAGCTGTTAAGACTGATTTTGATTCAAGATCCTTAAGCATTTTCTGATAATCTTGCTCTTTCACGGTCTTGTAGTCCTTGGACTCCTTTTTAAGCTTGTCAATCTAAAACAAAAACAAACAAACAGAAAAAAAAAACAAATTGTTTTTTTTTTTTTACGAACTGAGGGTGCGTTAAGTAGTTAAATGAGCAATAACGCAAATGTTTATTGTTGCTGATGACTAAGTTTTATAAAAACAAAAGCTCAAATCAACCTACCCTCTTTTCTAGTTGAGTAGATTTAGCAGTTTCTTTTGCAATTTGTTTCTTGAGAATTTTATTCTGAAAGTTAACAATGAAGACAAACTTTATAGCAGTGCCTCTTGATTCGGGTATTGTATCGTGGTTGTTACATACTTCGTTCTTGAGCTCTTCCTGCACTTTAAATTTCTTTTCAAATGTCTTCCTGAGATTCTGAAGCTAAAAAGGAAAGGAATTGTTAGTATCACAGAATGAGAAAATGTTTTCAGAATTAGTATTTTCTTTATCACATTTGCTTCCACAGCTTCTATCTGTTTCTCCTTTACTGCAATCTCTTCTTGCAGATGCTCCCACTGTTCAAAACACATGCACAAACAAAACCACATTAACAATCACCATAGAGAAGTGCTGACGTTTCTACTCACTAATGCTTTAGACCAAACACTCACAATTTCCTCAGCATTCTTTTGCATAGTGTCAGTGTCTTGGCATGTCCCACTGACTCTCTTTTTAATCGTGCTTATTTCATCTCTATTTAAATAAAATACAAGAGTTACTTCAAGGCTACAAACCTATGGAGTTGTTTAGACTCTCTGGAAACTAACCTTAAACACTTGTTTTCTTCTTCCAGTTTTTGAGCTTTTCTTTTGAGTTTTACTATGTTCTCCTCGCGTACCTGAACAAAGAGTTTTCAGACTGTAAATCATTCAGTGATGGAAGTGACATATAGAAATTAGAACTACTTTCGGCAACATCACCTGTTTATATATGACAAGATATGTCTTCATATGTATTACCTTCATGTTTTCTTCAGACTCTTTTATTTTGGAAAGTCCATCTTCAAACTCTTGTTGAATTGCCATGTTTTCAGACTGTAACTTATCAAAACTAGACAGCAGCTCCTCATATTTCACTCTTAAAGATGTAATTAAATTAACAAATTACATGACGACATGAGCAAAGGTACAAAAGCAGATATAATAATGTAACTGCAGCGCTGAACCCACTCATGTTGCAAGATGTCTTCCTTTAGCTGCTCCATCTGAAAGGTGCATTCTTTATTTTTCTTGATCTCAAGAGACAACTGCCCTTCAAGTTCCTTCACTTTGATCTGTGTACATGATAACAATATTATAAAAACATAAGAACATTTTTCATGTTAAAATTTCCTTTTCTCAGGCTCAAACTGAAAGACAAATGTGAAAAAAAAATGGAGAAGAGAACAGATGAAGAAAATGATAAAGGAAGAACATAAAATATGCATAAAGACAATAAGGACACAAGGAAAGGTTCAAGGAAAACCACAAGAAAGTAAGGTTTGAGTTAAAGACGCAAGAAGGAAAGTTTGATAGGAAAAGACAAAAGAAAGAAATTTAAGAAGGAAGTATTTTTACAAACCTCTTCAAGATGACTATTTTCATCTAATGCCACCTCTTTTTCATTCTGTCAGCAGAAAGAAATGTGGCATGTTACATGTTTTATGAATGCATTTTAAAATAGCTTTTACAAATATCCCTTATAAGGAAAAATATGTTTATTGTATTACCCTTAACATCTGAATTTCCTCTGTTTTCCTTGATAGCTCAGAAATAAGTTCATCCACTCTGGCTTCCAAAGTATCAATCTTGAACTTCAACCTCTCAGTGGATTGTAGTTCTATCTCCTACAAAAAACAAACATTTGAATCCATCGTCTTAGATTTACCAAAGACACATTTTTTCTTTTTTTTTTTTTACAACTTACAAGCTCCTTTTCAAGGGCTTTGATCAGATATTCTTTCTTTGTTACTTCTTCCCTGGTCTCTCCTGTTGAGTAAATCATTTGTCTTGAAAAACATCAAATAAATGAAACCAAATATGTTGCTTAAATATGCATACTCTTAAACTAATGATCCCAACATCAATCACCAAAAAGGCTTACCTAAAAGTTTTTCATTCCTTTCAAGTTCACTGCTCTTTTTCATTAGTTTATCCTCCAGATCTCTGGCCCTTGAGCAAGTGTTAAACATTTAATGACACAAGTTATCATTTATATCAGATTTTCAACATGATAGTCAATTTTATAGATTTTAGTCAACCTTTGTATCTCCAGAGCCTGGGAATTCTTTAAATCCTTGATTGTTGTTTCAATCTTCTCCAGTTTTTCTGCTTGTTCATTTTTTACTCTGTTGAGGTCCTGTATGTTCAGGTCTTTGTCTTGGATGATCTCTCTATACTCATTTTTACTTTTTTCCAGGGCTGCAGCAGTGCTTTCCGCCTTTTTCTATTTTTTATTTTGCATTATTATTGTTTCAATCACAGAAAACATAATTCAAGAGCAAAGTTATACTTTCAGTGACAAATACAAACCTTAAATTCTTCACAGGATTGTTCAGCACTTTTCAGGTTTTGAAAAAGAGATTCCTTTTCAGTTTTCAAGCTTTGGAGAAGTTCAAATTGTTGCTCTGTTAAGGTATAGTTTGGAATAATTTATTAGTGTATGTGCATTACAGTCCAGCCCATATAGGCAGCCTGCAATAATACAATTACAACAAAGAGTTTGGCTATTTGATTTCACACTTCAGATATTGGTTAACGCTGCACTCAATGCTGCTATCAAAATTAGGAAATAAAGCAAACCCATGACCCCCAGTTAAATCCCGTATTTTTTTTAATCTAAATTGTGTATATGTTTATATTACCAAACAAAATGTTACACTTGTTTCTATATATTGGGATAATAAAACAATATACCCATAGACATAGTTATGATCTTACGTGTTGAGTCTTGGAGTCGTTTGCAGTATTTCTGAGCTTCGTTAAGGTTTAGCAGGGCTTTCTGGAGCTCGTTTTCCTTGTCTTCAAGTTTTTTCTGAACCATTTCATTCTGAAAAAAAAACCAACAACATTCAAATCTTTAACTCATTTGATTCAAAGGCTAGTTACATACTTTCCAAAAACACATCCAGCAATTGAAATAATTTTTTTTTAAACAGACCTCTTTAACTTTCATTATATATTCCTGATGATATTTTTCTTTCAGATCTTCAAACTGCAACAAGTCTTCTTTCACTATAAGGGACAATAATCAATAGTTTTAAACTGGAAATAACTTCATGATTTTTCATTTAGTCTTACGATATAAAATGTATTTCATGGTACTGTAGATAAACTGCTCTTTTACCTTTCTGCATCTCTTGTTGGTCGGCTTCTACTCGAATACGAAGGGATTCAAATGCTGAAAGTAGTTTCTACGATTAAACAGAAATAAAGAACTGATTTTTGGGTTCAGACAGGAAAAATCATCTAAATATGTTGCATCTCCAGCTCCAGTACATAGTAGTAATCTACCTTAACGCTCCCACTACTTTCCATGAAGAGGTGATGTGTTTCTTCCCTTTCAGATTCAACTACAAAAAAGCAGTAATGTTTCAGTATTTTGTGAAGTTTTAATATCAAAGCAAACAAAGAATTTCTAAAAGTTGAATTGAATGTTTCTTTTTTGCTTACATAAATGCATTTTCTCAGAAGATCTCTGAAAAGTTTCCTTAAGTATATTGCACAAGTTCCTTGTTGTATTGTTCCTGTATGTGTAGCAAAGTATTTTAGTGTTAAAAATACAGGCTCAGAAATGACCAACTTTGTATTAATAAATCAAACACAATTTGTATTTGACATGAAACAGTTAATAGAAGTAGGCTGCAACCAACTATGTGGGTCTTTGCGATATAAAAAATGATTTCAAGATCTTTTTAGAATTCTTTTTTTTTTACTTTTAATCTGAAAACAATTTTATAATTCAACCAAAAACACTAATATGTTGCATAAATGTGCACACTCCTAAATTAATATTTTGTTTGTAAAGATGTTTGTAAGGAATTTTGGAATAAAAACAGACATACTTGCTTCTTAGGTCCTCATTTTCAGAGATTTGTTCCTCTAGCTTTATGCTTAAACTTTCATTGCTAAACTGTAAAAATAAAACACTTAATGTTAACCAGCTCTAAGACAAAATAAATACTAATGGAAACCAAAAACAAACAAATGCTCTATTCCAGAAAAGGTAGAAGCAATCGACACAGAGGACTTCAGAACAGCTGACTCTAAGACACAAACCTGCAGTTCCTGAATGGCTTTTCGTTGAGTTTCAATGGTTCTTTTGTTATCCTGCAGTCTTCTCTCTTTCTCTGCAGTGTCATTTTCAACTTTGACCTTCCAGGACTGTATTTTCTCTACTTCATCAAAGAGCTTGGAATAAAGCTCACCGGAGCTGGAATTATTCTGGGGAATATTCACAATGGCAGGAAGTGAATTGACACTCTTAGAAATAAGCAATTCAGAAGTGAAGTCTACGCAGAGTTTATGTTGATTAATACTGCACATTTATGTACAATAAAAATAAACATGTAAACAGCACTCAAAATAGATTATAATATCAATCATATTATAATCTATTTTGTACCAAGGGTTTTACTAGTATTTTTTTTTACTTGAAACCTACAATGCAATGACTTGTGATGGCAGTAATATTATGGACAAAAATACTCTTTCTCTGAAGATTAGTGTATGATAGTCTTATATAGTCTTTGCTTCTTAATGTGAACAAAAGCTTTTCTATGTATTTCATCAGTGTTGAAGTTCCATCTGGTTATTTTGCAATTAATTTCCAACCAAATATTTCCAGAAAATGTACCTGTTTTAATGAAGAGGCTACCTGCTGCTCTGAATTTAGAGGATGGTTCTCTACTGTTCCTTGAGGTCGGACAGCATTTATATGGCCGTGGCTTACTCTGGGAGGCACCAAAAGTTTGAACCTAAAACCTCGATCTCTGTCCATCCTGAACTGAGAGAAACAGCACAAAATAAGACAAAATTCGACAACAACGTTTTTTTATATATATTTCTTAGACATAAAATTTGGAAATATATACACTTTTGGAAGACAGAGACGACCGAAATACTGCATTAGTTCAGAGGTTAGCTTGAATTCGGTTTTTCAGGATCGTTATGGATTTCACTTGATATTATTAGAGTGCTTGCTAATGGAGGTTAGAGTGGACACATTTCTCACTAAGAAATAGCCAAAATAGTCACCAGGGCAGGTCATTGTTTCTAAACAGATGTCATGAAAGTTTATAAGTGCATAACATTTACAGTTAACCTTACCTGCTCAAACGTTAGCCTCTAACGGTTTCTAACCGCCCGTTCTGCAAGCGCGTGACAGACTTCTGCGTCACGGACGTTATTGGCGATGGGGAAAGCTGGTAGGAAGCATCCATTATCGGACGACGTCGAATGGTTTGGCAAATTAATTAAGCATAGGGTAACAAAAGAATCAAATATATCCTGGCAATGGCTGGCAATATCTGTGGCAGGATATATTTGATCTTATTTCATTTTCTACAAAGTCTAAAGTAACATTTCAACAAGTTACATAAGTCTGACACGAATATTTAACGCTACTTGACGTTTTTAATATTTTATCATATTCCAAATACAAATTGTGATTTATTTTGTTCTATTTTGTGTAATGAATGCATAATTCTGAAGCAATTTTAAGCAAGAATTCTAACTGTCCTCAAGTGTGAGTCGGCGTGTACATGCTTGTATTATATCCTATATTACTTTGTGTTGCCCTGTGATGGAGTGGTGAAATTTCC
This sequence comes from Girardinus metallicus, assembly GCA_903067095.1. Taxonomy (NCBI): domain Eukaryota; kingdom Metazoa; phylum Chordata; class Actinopteri; order Cyprinodontiformes; family Poeciliidae; genus Girardinus; species Girardinus metallicus. The sequence continues at coordinate 12,931 of CAEGAE010085244.1, forward strand.
AGGGTGTATCTTGCCTCTTACTAAATGAATGCTGGATATTGGCACTAGATCCCCCACAACCCTAAGAACTACATAAAGGATGAATGGATGGGCATAATAATCTTCTCTCATATGCTTTTTTTTTTTTGTGGAAATGTGACTCAATGCATCTTTAATTAGCAGATGTATCAATGTATGTGGGTTATGAAACACAATGAATGAAGTGAACAGTTTTGATAAATTGCTTTTTATTTGTTTCTAAGGTAGCTTCCATATATACAGAAAATACAACAAATTTCAGCTGGTGCCACATATTCCTATTATGTTAGCAAACAAAGCAGTGCTTCAAGATTGTATGAACTTCCAAAAAAAAATCCTAATTGACTGAACAATTATATTACAAACAACATGTTTACAAGATAAATCAAATGCGGAATGAATATCTTATAGGAATGAACAATGTTTGAGGGATGGAGAAATTACTTTCTAATCTACAAAAATAGATTGTGTGGTACACTCCAAAAAAAAGAAGAAAACACTTCTTTCAAAATATAATGCTTTGCTGTGATCCCTGGTACATATTAAAATACAACGAGCATATACATAGTTATGCAAAGTGAAAGACATTAGTAAAAGCCCCTGACTAAAGATAAATGTCATATTATATATCTTGTAGGACAAACAAATAGTGAATAATGCATACGAGGTATTTTATGTTGACAGTTTAATACAGCTTAAAGGGTTCTAATAAAAAGTCTGTGATATCACCGGCATTGTTCGAAAACAGTATGAAACAGAGACATGTTGATGTGAAGTTAGTCACAGAAAAATAACTTCGAACAACATTAGATTGTGTTATAAAATGCAAACATGCATGTAATAGAGCACTAAACAGTGTCCTCACTGTTCCTAACCTCTCCAACCTCTTTGGCAGAATTATCCCTGCTGGCATTTGGTTGTCTAACTCCCATCCTGGCCTTTCTCTCCTCTTCTTTTTTCTCCTTGTCCAGCAGTCGATAGTTAATGCCCATGCCTACAAACAGGAAGACACTGGAGACCATGAGAACAATCCCACAGCCCTGGTACGTGTACTTGTAATCATGGTAGACATCTTTGAACTTTCCTGTGAAGACAAAATAAGTCATAATTTATTATTTTGTCTGAGGACTTTCTGTTTGAGAAATTGTATAAAAATGAAAAGTATAATTTTTTGTGAAATCTGTACTCACCAAGTAATGGGGGCCCTAACAAAACCGGTGCACACTCCATAATAGTGACCAGCCCAACAGCACTTGAAAAGCGCTGGGCCCCAACCAAATCCATCAAGGTCTCAAACAGCACTGAGCTCAGCCAGCCAAAGGCAAATCCAAAAAAGATGGCATAAATTACAAAGCCTTTGTAGTCTACTGATATTGGAGCAAGAACATGACACACGCCATTATACAAGACAGAAATCGCAAAGAAGTACTGTATCCTGGGCCGAATCCACTTAGTGTTGGCTACAATGCCCATTGAGGGCCGTGCAACCATGTCAACAAAAGCCAACACAGAGAGAAGAAACGCTGCCTTCTCTTTAGGGATGTCTTTACTCTTTGCATAATTGGAAAGAAACACCAGTGGAGCAAATAAACCAAACAACATGACAACATTGCCCATAATGTAGAGTAAAAATCCCCGGTGTTTAAATAAAGTGAGGTCCAGGAAGCTGTTAATGGTCTGAAATATACTCTTCCTTTCAGTGGTCTTTTCTGCAGGTTTGGGTTTTGGTCCTATTGGCCGCATGAGGGAGCCAGCCACACAGCAATTAAGAAGAAGGCCGCCCAGGATTAGAAAACTTCCTCTCCAACCAAACTGGTCATAGAGCCAGGTGTTAAGAGGAGCCAGCGTAGAGAGAAAGACAGGGCTACCAGCCATAGCAATCCCGTTAGCTACAGGCCGTCTCTTGAAGAAGTATTTTCCAATCATAGTGAGGGCTGGGTTGAGGTTAAAGGACAATCCCAAACCTAAAAAAAAATACCAAAAGAAAACGTAAAGTGTGTGAACACTTGATTTCCACTTGACCAAATATGAAAATATAAAAATAGTAAAAGGAAAAAAAACACAAACCTCCCATTACACCCACACAAAAATATAACGCCTCAACAGAGTTGCAGAAAGAAGCAGCAACGAATCCAGTTCCAGACAGGAATCCTCCAAACATCATGACAGGACGACTCCCATATTTGTTCACCAGGATGCTGCTGATAGGACCTGGGAATATTATTTTAAAAACATGAAACTTGTCACAAAGAGTCACAGGATTTTGAAACTCAGACCATATGTACATTTTACATTTATCCACAAGGGGGCTCTAATGTTACATCAGTAGCTAAGCAAATTGTAACAGTTTCCTCAATCATTTGTGTCAGTGCTGCACTGCAGTAAATGTGTTTTCATGTCATTGGTAATGTGATCCGTCAGAAAAATACAAACATTGTATTGAAAAAAATTTGTTTGATTCTTAATACAAAATGACACTGTATTCTTTTTTTAATTGATTTGGATTTATTTTAAAATATTAAACTCTTCAGACAAGTTGGAGGTATTAAAGTGTGTGTTCTGGAAATGTGTGTATGAGAGTATCAGTTATCATTGATTTGCAAAAGGAAGATAAAAGATTTTTTTTTTGCCCTTTTGGCTTTTTTGGGACCTGTCATCCTTACTGAAAGACTGGCTGAATAGGAAATGTGTGGATCACCTCATCAAAATGCATACTGAATTCAAGGGAAAAATGTATGACTTTTCTATGACTTGCAGACAAATGACTAAAATGCATGCAGAGTTCAGAAAGCAAAACACCATCTCCATCTAGCACATATATAACAATGAGCCTAAATGAGTATGAGGATCCACATGGAAGACACTTCTGCCTCCCTGCCAAATCCCTGCAGTCCCCAATGAAGCTAAATGGAAACTGACAGTTTTTGTTTAGAGGTTGTCCAAACTCATTTGCCAGCATGGCGCAAGACAAAGGGCTTTTAAATTGTAATGCAGGCCATCTCCACGCAAACAATGAGTTCCTTCCTTCCACTTTGCAGAGAGGGTTGCTTAGGGTATAAAGGTCAGATACAAACCATGGTAGAATATTATGAACGTGATGTATCAAAAATTAAAGGAGTACAGAGATACGCAAAACTACTCCATTACTGAAGTACTCCCATTGATGTACTGAGAATGTACAGATGAATATATTGATCTATAAAACGTTTCCTTATCTTATTTTGAGTTATAATACAATGCAGAGCTTACCTGTACATGTGAATATTTGCATTAATTGTTATTCTTACATCTAATCATTCCCTTCTGACAGGCTAGTGACCTGTCAAGAATACTATTAACATCCCATCATCGACCCCTGGAAATAGGCACCAGCTCCCTCGAGCCTTGCAAAGATTAAGGGGATATGGACTAACACTTGATTATGTACACATTTGAGTAAAATAAAATGGGGCTGTTACCACACCCAATCAAGGCTAAGGAGGAAGGATGTGCATTATGAAATGAAGGTATTTGTATTAATGCTGATATTCTTGAATTCTAGGGATATGATAGAAGCTAATAATCTACCATGAAAAAGTGGGCTACTCTCTGAGTTCAGGGGTGACACTCTGCCTTAAACAGAGGAGTTCTAGTGTCTTGGTGTCTTGATCAAGACTGAAACTCAGTTGCTGAGGTCTCATCTGCAGCAATGAGGACAATACCCTGGTGTGTCAAATTGAAGAAAGAGCTCTGCTAAAAAGCAGACTTCTCAATTTTCTAGTCTGTTCTACCTTCAGCTTGATCATAAGATATGACATAGGACTGAAACAACAAGATTTGTGTCAAAGCAGCTGGACCTTAGAGACAAGGCGTAAAAACATCTACGGGACATTAAAAAAGAGCCATTGTTCCTCCACATTGAAAGGGCTCCTTTGGGTTAATTTGGGCATCTCATCACTGTGACTTCTAGACACCTCCGACTACTTGTTCCTTATGGCCTGGGAGCACTTTTACCATCCTGCAACCTTGAGCTGGAGAGAGTCACTGTGGAAATGGTTGTCTTAGTTTCCCTATTGGACTTTAGTCAGGACTTTATTTCAAATAAGCATAACTTAATGGATGGATAGAAGGAAGGATGGATGGATTAAAGAAATTCATTTGTGTCAATGTCTATCACACAATATTCAGTTGAGTTGTAAATTTGTGATTTTATAGGATTTTAGATATTTTCCCATTCACTATTCTACTCACTGAAAACTCATATTCTGTCAATGGGGAACATTCTTATCCTGTATGACACAGTTTCTCTTGAGGCAGAGATGCTTCATAAGTGGACAAAGGTGATCTTTCAGAACAAGTTGGTATTGATTTGTATTGAGACTGATCCCTTTGGGGACGAGTGGACCCAAAGCATCCTAGTACTGTAGGAGTAAAGGGTAAAGGTTCCTCCTGTTGTCATTTGTCTAGGGATCTATGGCACAGCAGGTTACAGCAGGTCACATGTAAAGGCATGTGAAGAGTTCACTTCAGCTAACCACACAAAAGCTTGAGTCTATTTATTTGTATAGGTAAACGTCTTGAATACACCCCTGTAAAGGGGCCTTACACCGAAAGAGGCATTTAAGTTGTTTCGAGTATATAATAAACATGTGACATGATTAATTTCGCTACCTAAATTAGGTACAATATCAATAGAATAATTGGGAACCATCACAGAGCAAGTTCTTCCAATTTTCAGATACTCAAAAGCTCCTTTCTTTTCAGGAAGAAGATGGGTTCATTGAAAGTGTTTGAGTGCAAAAATGTGCGTAAACTAGATGACATAGACAAAAGACCTTGTAAAGATTGTCACTGAAGCTGGTAAGAGAGTTTCATTATCCACAAGCAAACAACTGCAGTAAAATTATGGGCTGAAAAGCCACTCAGAGAGGAAGCAGCCATTATCCTAAACACAATATAAATTAACTAATTTGAAAATACTTTTAGGGACAGAGACCTCCATTTTTGGAAGTATGCCCTATGGCATAATGAAACAAAATTTGACGTGTTTGGCCAGAATGTTTAATGTTGCATATTAAGGAGAAGAGAAAAGAGAAGAGCATCTCCATGATGTATGACTGTGGCAGCATCACATTGTGAGACTGTTTTGCTGCAGAGGGACTGGTGCTCTTCCCAAAATATATGACATCATGAGGAAAAAACATTATGTTCAAACATTGATGAAACATCTCAAGACATCAGCCAAGGAGCTACAGCTTAGATCGAAACGAATCTTTCAAATGGACAATGGCTCTAATAGTAAAGTCAAGTAAGTTACAAAGCATCTTAAGGACAACAACATCAGTATTGTGAAATGATAAAAGAAATTTGTGGGCAAAGATGGAAAAGTGTGTTGGAGTAAGGCAGCCTACAAACCTGGTGCAGCTACACCACTTCTGCAGTCTATAGCAGTCCATTATGGATAAACAAAATCTTTGCCCCAAGTCTAACAGATCGAAAGGCAATTCTACCAAATACAAATGGAGCAAATACAAACTTTGAGTTTGAAGAAAGAAAAAAAGACATTGTGCTGGTATTTATTACATAGTAATAACTCTGATAATCTTAAAAGACCTGAAATATGAAAGGTTCAGTCAGATTTATGTCTAATTGTGAGAAAGAAAGTTTATGTGTCTTTATGCAGTATTTTTAAATATGTGGTTTAATTTGTGAATGGAATCCAACATTATGCAAAAACTATTTTTGATGTGGCTTTATGTGTCCCGTTTCTCTAAAATATCAGTTTATTGTTTTCCATTTTACAGAGTACACAAACAATTTTTACATATTTGTTCAAACCTGACAGTATAAGAGGCAAACAGTCTGAAAACTCAAGCTCCTCTATCTCTCTGTCAGAAACAACCAACGAGAGACAGGAGGAGGGGCTTATCACTTTCAACCAACAACTAATGTACACAAATAGTTTTTCTCTGCTACACTACCTATCGGAGTGTGATTGACAGGACTCCTCCTGGCTCTGATTGGTTGTTTCTGCACAGGGGCGGTATACTTCTGAAGATAGCAATAGGATCACGGGCAGCAGGCAAAGAAGCTTGACTTTTTTTCACATATTATCTGTCTCATGTTATACTGACAAAACTTGATGAAAGTTTTAAGAAATATAAAACATAATATAAAAGTAAAGATCACAACTGGCTGCCCAGTGGCGAGGTTGGTAGGACTGTTGCCTTGCAGCAAGAAAGTCCTGGTTTGATTATTTTCTTTCTGCATGGAGTTTCTGCATGGAGCGCGGGCTCTCTCCTGGTACTCCAGCTTCCTCCCACAGTCCAAAAGCATGACTGTTAGGTTAATTGGTCTCTAAATTCTCCCTACGTGTGAGTGTGTATCTGTGCATGGTTGTTTGTCCTGTCTCTGTGTTGCCCTACGGCAGACTGGCGACCTGTCCAGTCTGCCCGGAACGTTAGCTGAAGATAGGCACCAGCACCCCTCCCGACTCCGCTAGGGACAAGGGTGTTAGAAAATGGATGGATGGATGGATGGATGGAAGATCACAACTATGTTTTGATTTGAGAACCATGTGGGACAATGAAAGTTCCTTTGAACTCCACTCTGTTTGAGCACATTAAGAGTCTTATCACTGTCCAGAAGTTTGTGACATCATTCACCATCTCATTCATCCCACCATCAGTACAACAACACAGTCAATCTTCCTGGTGGTCTTCCACTCTCAAAGCACAAGGGAAAAGAACCCATGACTACACAAAGGAAAGTCTATTCATCTGCTTCTGAGACAGATAGTGTTGCAAAAGCACTTCAATAGCAGAGCTCCAGTATTGTTCTGTTTCTCTCCCAGAATGACATACTTATTAATCTGGTCTGTTGTATGAGTTTGAGAATCGGGGGCCTCTTTGTCCCTGTATGAGAGAGTTTTGTAAAAGACTATATTTCACCAAAAAAGTTTAAAAATAAAAAGTAAAAAAGATTGATTTTTAACTAAACACAGCAGGAATAAATCTTTCACACTCATGCTAAGAGCTAGGAATTGATTCAGTCAAGCTTCCTGATGTGCTAAATGTCAAGTGTTATCAACAGCCTGTGATGTGGGGTGCAGCTCACCTCCACCGTATGTGACCGCTAACATGATGGAGGAGATCCATGACACCTGGCTGCTGGTCACATTGAATATGGCTTCGATTTCCTTGAAGAAGACAGTGATGGACTTGGCGGTTGCATAGGAGAAGCCAATAGAGATAAAGGCCCCAATCACCACCAGCCAACCCCAGCCACCCTCAGGTGGTGTGTAGCCCTGAGGCCCTCCAATGGCAGCTGGCATTTCTCCTTAATTACAGAAAACTGCCCCGGGGGAGAGAAAAGAGATAAACAAACAAAATGATTTCATGAGTTCACTTAAAAAATTAGTTTTAGTATACTTTCTTGAAACAGTGGGAGGTTGGGCTTGTTAAGAATAATAAATCACTTGCGGGTAAATCCTGAGAAGGCTTGAATTTACATTAGTTCCTCTATGAATTAATCAAAATGAGAAACTGAGTGCATTTTCATGCAATAGTTTCATTATTTCAGTAATTCTGAGTGAAACCAAACTGTAAGACGTTACATTGGCATCTTTACTGCAGGAAAGGAGCAGGCACTTACAATAACTTCACATTTAAGAATTCTTGACAATTTCCCATTGTAGAAGTACAGTGAGCTGCTGCCACGTAAACTTCTTTTTGGTATTGCAAAGGTGCTTTCTTGTTGGACTGAAGGAAATCACTACACAGCTAATAATGTTGTATTTTATCCTGACCAGGTTCTTTCAGCAGCACTGCTTTGCTGGTGGTTCCTGTGTTAAACAAATCTAAACACAATTTTTGTCTAATTAATTACACCTCTGGGTCAATAAAAGAGTGTAAGATTAAGGATACAGTTCCTGGTCTTACTTTGCTTTGAATTGCTCTCTACATGAGTTCACTGAACTCCCAGCCACTGATCTCCACACAGTTTCATTTTAGAGGTGATGAATAAGAGTCAAACAGCTTACAGTATTGTTTACACATGGGGGGAGGTGGGGAACTATGCAGAGAGTGCATTGATCAGCCCATGAAAACAGGTTGATTTCACACTGCTCCATAGCTCAGGGCTAAGCTCTAAAGTGGGTGATAATATAGCGATTTTCAGGCAAGCAGGACTTGATTTGGTTGATGAATTGGTTTAGTGCTCTGAAAAGTTATTGGGTAAGCCAGTCTTGTGCAGCAAGTAGTGAATATTTAATGTAGAAAATAACTTTTGTTATTGAGCTGGGATTTTAGCTGCAGCTGTGCAGGTGTAATTGCACCTCCTGTGTTGTTCTACAGATACATTAGTGGAAAAAAAATAAAAATAAATAAAAATCGTTGTATCTGTCTTAGTCATTCATTATGGGTAGAATCTTGAAATCTTGTAGGATACACTTGGGTAAATGTTTTGAAATTTGCATATATATTGCTTGAAGCCAACATTATTTAACATTAAGTGGTTGTGTTTGTTTTGAGACTGTGAATATCACTTGATTTGTGTTCCTTTTTGTTTTGTTTCTATAAAAAATGAACAATGTCAACAGGGGCTTTAAGGTGAGTAAAATAATGTATTTTCTTTCTGATTTTAAGTATATTACGTTGTTTTTAGTTTTAAGATCAGTTATTTGTATAAATAACTGATCACTTATAATGGATCACTTATTTGCGAACATACTCGAAGATTTTTTGTTCTTCATTCTAAATGTAATGTATAATTGGATTTTTACATTTTTTTTATTAAATGGAAGATTTTTATGCACTGCAATGTTACAATGTCTTTAAATAAATAGCTACGAAGAGGCAAGCTTTATAAATAATTCCCTGAACTGTTGGGGAAAGGGTCTCCCAATGGTGTAGTAATACTCAGTGGTAATTGAAGGCTTGAGTTTTTTCTCCTACATAGCTTCTTAGTAGATAAATCACAGCTTTATAAAACTATTCCTGCTTTACCTATAAAACCCTCTGTACACATTTCCCAAAAATACTAGATTTTTTAATATCATTAAAAATGTCATCATTAATAATGTCATCAATCAGGTTTTAGTGGAAATGACACACCACAAACAAAGCAAAGGTACTCCCACTCTGTAGTCTCACCTTTGATGAATATAGGCTGTAGATGGCCTGGATTCTCCACTGTCTACTTTCTTTGAAACCTGGAGAATCACAAAGAAAAAGTTTGTGGTTGGCTCTAAAATTAAAATGTCTACACTGACAGTGATTTGTGTCTTCTTTACTAAAGATCAACCACCCAGTTTAAAAATCAGGGATCAAAATGTCAAATAATTCAGTAAGAACTGTAGAGTTAAGTTAGTTAAGCCAGGTGGAAGAATGAAATAACACACACAGAGGCCTGAAGCTCATGTCTTGCTATAAAGGTCTAAATAAAGAAGGGAGAATGGAAGCCTGAGAGTACTACACGGCAACAAACAGACCAGAGGAAAGCCAGGTGAGCTCAAACAATGAGTGATGTGAAAAAAAAAATTGAGATTTTTTTTATTGATAAACTTTTATCTCCAAATCATACACTCTGAATCATGCTTTCGTCATGTGAATTCCATAACAATAAAAACATTCATATAACATTAAAGGAAAGCAAAAGATTATTCATAAATGTCCAGCTGAAAATCAAGTATTTAACCAAGTAATTAAGTTCAGCGTGTGTTTGTTAAATGAAAATGCAAAGTGTCTGTGTGGAACATCTTACCTTGGCAGAAGCTGTAGATAAAGGATAGATTCTCTGCAGAATAACTCTTAAAGGCACATTAAAAAAGTAGACATAACTGAATATGACTTGGCAGATTTCGATATGGACGAAAAATAGAAAAATTAAGATTCTCCACATATGTCTCACAGATTCGCCAGAAGGAATCTGTGGGTCTGTATCTACTATGACAGACCAAAAATTGCCAGAGGCACCTTACCGTCAACTTCTATCTACTTCCAGTGAGTGAAATAAAAAGTTAAAAACTGAATTCTGTCAGTGAGTAGATCAAACATTGAGTTGATCTGGACATTATAGTGCTAAATGAGGGGGTCAGTGGTTCTTATTGGCTGTGAGAAACTTAGCGCCATGCCCCTTTACAAAGCTTTCTCCACCCCTCTGTCATGTGCCTAGCTCAAAGACAAGGTCAGAGTAATCCACCACAATAACACTGTATGTGAGGTATGAGAAAGAAAACAAGTTTGCTTTAGAGAAGATTAAACTCCTTCTAAGATGCAGACATTCCTTTTTTTCAAATCTATCAATCGTATGCAAACGAGCATTAGAATTGCAGCTAAAATAAATGACAACCTACATTGTTTACTTCAAGCACCCAAAGAAAGACTATTGAACACTTGAGGGGTCAGTTCTGGTTGAACTTTCCTGCCTGGCTCCCTTTGGAGCTATTAATAATTCCATATCAGGGCTTGGGAAAGGAAAAAGCATGAGTGGAGGCAAATACTACAACAGCATGTACTTACAAACGGCTGTTGAACCACTTACATTCCTGAAACAGTCTTTCTCTTTACTATATTGTTTTATGTGATTCATTTTGTCCACAAAACACACTCCCATTTATGGTACAATTGATGTTTTTCAACAAAACCTCCATTATATAACATCTAAAACCGCAGAAAGTCACAAATGACCCCGCTGTAATCGGTCACTTGCTTGCCTGTTCGTAAAAACCCCAAAACAGTTTGGTTTTTCAGAGCCAGAAAGTGTGCTTAGAGGCACTTTATTACATCACTGAAGAGCTGTTTCCAGTACATGTTTGAACATTTTATTTTGTATTCTGAATTTATATAAAAGATCTACAGAGTAGGAAGACAGGGTTCTTTTTACAACTGATGTGGATGAATTTTGGTCTATTTTTCTTTTCAGAATTGTTTTTAAATAAGACACACTAGAGGGTTTTTGAGCCTGAATGGCCTGTTCAAGGTCATGCCCCAGTATCTCAGTCAGACTCCAGAACAGACTTTGATTAGATCACTCAAAAACCTCCATTTTTTTCTATTATTTTAAGCAATTTAATAGTCAGCTTGCTGGTGTGGTTTGGTTGTTTGTCCTGGTGCATAACCCAGTGAAGCTTGAGCTTAAGGTCACAAACTGATAGTTGGACATTGTCTGTCAGCATTGTCTGGTAAAAAGCTGTATTCAACAATAGCGAGTCATCCAAGTCCCAAAGCATCACTACGAAGTTTGACTGTCGGTGGTGATGTGTTTTCAAAAATGCTAAAATCTAAATGTGAAATTAGCCTTATTGTTCATCTTGGTCAGCAGTGTTTTTTGGCATTTAAACTTTGTCACGAATACATTTTTTCTGTCTCTTTCTTTTTTGAATCATTTACTGTGGCAAGTAAGGACAGCAATGCTTCTGATGTCATTCTGGAATCTTCTGTGACCTTTCTTTTTTTGTGACCTTGCATATTACTTGTTGCTGTGCTCTAAAAGTAATTTTGATCGGCACTCCTGGATGAGTGTAATGTTTTCTCCATTTGTGGATAATGGCCCTTCCAACTGCTCAAGTTCAAATTCAAAAATTCTGTGTCTAGGAGCCTTAGGAATGTTTGTGTCGCCCTTTTCAAACTGGTAGATGGCACTAACTATGTTTCTCATCTGTATCACCTCTTCTTTTGATCTGTTAGTCTGTTGCATGTTTTCAGACAGCTTCTATTAAGTAATTTATTGACTCTTCACTTCTGGGAATAATCAGAGCTGGTTGTAATCTGGGAAACAGATTTAAAGAGTGTGATTAATCAAAGTTAATTTACGAATAAACACAGATGGGCTACTTCTTCAACCTAAGGCCAGATTGGTCTGAATCTAGCCTTATCATGGTAAGAAAATATGGTGTGAAAATTGTGTTTTGGTATTTTCCCTGGGTGTCTTTGTCTGATACTAACATTTGTTTAATAATCTAAAATCTAGAAAAAAAGCAAAAATAGAAGAAATCTGTCAACTTGCCTTCACGTCAGTGCAACTTCAAAAGTTTTTAATTGTTGTCTATATCTTATTATTTTGTTTGTGTTTTACATGAATTGTAACTGTTTATTTTTAGCTAATTTCCCCTTCTGGATTCTACTTGATTCTACAAATGCACTTTCTGAGTGATAATCGGTGCAATATCTCTGTCATGCCCTGTGTCAAAGTAATAGTACTTTCTGTCATCCGCCTGTTCAGCAGGGAAACAGAATCTGCCTGTTTTATCAGAGGAGTCACTCAGGGAAACCCACTCTCATCTGACTCAGGCACAATGACATCATCCTCCTCCTAGCACATCCCAGGATATCTGGTCGTCTGTGTCTACGTGTCAGGCAACCTGTCGTTGCTTGGGAAGTTTAGTCCTCCAGTCCTATTGTACATACAGTAAAGGATCAGAGAATTATTTCAAACTTTAAGAGGGAGGTGGTTAATCTGGGCCTTATGTTTGACTATAATTAGGACTCAGGTCCCACTGATGGCTAACAGACGTCCAACTCCAAGAGAACTCATCAAGTGTTTTATGTCAGTTGGAATTACCAATATTTTTCTATTTGCCAAATGTCACAATAATGAGAGAAATCATTTGCCAAACTTATTTATTCATGTTCTCGAAATCAGAAATGCACGCACGTTATCAGTGTTTGACTGCATTTGTACTGTAAGACTTTGGTCAAATGTTTCGAGTTTCCTTCCACAAGCTTTTCTCAATAGTTTGCTTCTGGCTCATTCCTCCTGACAGAACTGGTGTAACTGAATCAGGTATAGGCTGTGCATGTCTCAACTACAATTATTTACATATAAACTGTAGTAGCAACTTTTTTTCATGATAGGCATATAAAGCAGTGTAAGGCATATTTGCAAAAAAAACAACTATTTTTCACTCATTGTGTATTTTTAAAGTATAACATACTTCTTCCCAGCTTTTCACAAATGCTCTGTGGTTTAGAGCTCCAGCTTTCAGGGCCACTACTATAAAAGACCTTATTCATTGTCAAAGGGATTAAAATTGATTAGTTAAGCCTTGTGAAATCCAGCTCCTATACAGTGAAATAAGCTGCAGTAAGACAGCTATATGTTCTCAATCAGGGCTTCCTCAGTCAACATGCACCATATTTCTGTGTTAATTACTGTGACAGCTTTTCTGACCAGCAGCCATGTTTTAAGTAACAGTCTTACATCATGACTGCTACAGTTTAACCTTTTTTATATGTACGCAGCATAAAAATGTCCTAAATATGTTCCAGAGCAAAGACGGAGGGGATTCTGCAGGATTCATTCCACACTTCTGGTGTGCACTTTTCACCTGGGCTGCAGGATGGCTTTGATAAGGCCTTGAAAAAAAGTGGCAACAAATTTTCCAGAGGGCTTCCTGTGAGTGAGCAAGCACGCAATCAGGAGTTCCACACAGGACTGCCTCCTGGATAAATGCTTCAACGCCAACACTACCCACAAACACACACACACACCCCAACCGTCTTTCATATTTCATAAACAGCAACTCTGGAAAAAACTCAGACCCAAGTCCATTAATTTATCTACGTTGTTGCTAGGATTTCTCTTAATGATAGAACAGCGAAGACAACAAAAATACTGACTCTAGGTCAGTTCACCGCTTTGCCAGTTTATACCTTTCCACCTATTATGCACCGATAGTCAAGCCCACTTCTCTCTCGTCTCACCCCATTTAAAGAGCTCATAAACAAAATTATATTCGTATAGAAAGTAAAATGCTGCATTTGAGTAATAACTGGAACACACAATCTGAGGGTCAAAAGAGATGCAGTTTCATTTGCATAAGACAAAATCTAAAACTGCAAATCATCAAACTTTTGCAGTTGATTTTAAATCTTACCACAATCATTGGAACAAATCTAGCAAATCAAATTAAAGAAAGGTGTAAATCAAATTAAAGAAACTCAAAATAAACTGTTCAGGGCAGAAGCTCAGTCATGAAGATGTTTTTTTTTTCTTCGTTTTCAGGTACAAGATCTTGGAAATTTACAGTCACTGAGTTGACCATTAATCCTTCTGCATGCTAGTGTTGTGTTCCCTGAATCAAACGTTAGATCATTTGGGTGACGGGTAAAACTTGGTCCTGCAAAATGACAGTAAACCCAAGCACATAACAAAATAGTCATGGTGGTGAGACCATGATTATTCTGGCTGTTTTATTGCAAATGACCAAACTTTAATAAACTGACACAAACTTGAACTCTGAAAGACAGAGAATCACGTAATTATGTTAATTTCTTCCTTTTCAAGTTCTTTGTTTACTGCCTAAGCAGGCTAATAATTACTGTCATATTTCATGACTGTTTTTCTTTTACATGAAAATGTTATTTCAGAATTTATAGACAAGATATAGTACGTCTTAATTTTCAAAGCAAATAAATAGTTTTGTCATCTTTTTAGGACCAAAAGCTATTCAAAACTTACTTAAATGAGCCTGATATCATAATTCAACAATAATGTACATTTAGAGGCATTTCCTTCTGTGCTGATTACAACAGCTATGGTTCTTCATTTTTCAAACACAGCTGCTTCCATGTCATAATGGAAATTAATCTTTCTAATTTGTCCTGTTTTGTATGAATGACTTAAAAATTAATGAATGCTAATGTTCGCTTTCAGCAACAGAGCAGCAGATGTGCCTGTAGCTGAAATATTGGATCTTCAGTCATTGTATGTATTCTATTAAGACAAAATCATGTTTTACACAAAATGCACAACAAAACATTCACCAACAGCAACTGTTAAAAGGGATCAGAAGTTAATGCTTTGTTTCTGGTACATATCAAAGTCACACATACTTGTTCTGATCTCTTGCTTGTTTACTAGCCTTACACACAAAAACTTCAACAATTCTTTTGTGCTGACAGATATTCGGTTTCACAATACCTCCTGGTATAAAGGACTTAAATTTGGGTCACTTTGAGTTATACTAAACATGGAGTACGGACACTCGGGCTTACTGATGCTCTTCTCTTTGTCTTTTGCTCTGGAACAGTCTATGAATGCACATTTGATTTGAAATCAATCTTAAAAAGGTAACAAAAGACATTTATTTCCGATTGGCCTAATGCCACCAGGTGCATGGCTTATTCAGACAAAAAGGGTTTTAGGCTAAGACCTCAAAATAGATCACTTGCATTTTTCAGATTTCAGTCATTTCTGAGCACATGTAGAGCATATAGTGCAGGATATAGAAGACTCTATAAATTGCTGTGACTGCTACTGAAGATTGCATCATAAGGGAGAAACAGCAAAACTTCAGATATTTGGCAAAAAATTCATTGAATTTGTACAGGTAAAAAAACCCATTTATTTATTACAGTTATTTTTCATTATAACATTTCACTTCCTTTATTGTATGTGTGTTTTGTGAAGCAAAAGGCTTCAAGACAGAATTCAATATGAGGTTAAACATTTTTCATCATGTTTTATTAGTTGTACTCTGGAAGAGTTTCAATCCAATCACAAATGAATAACAAGAGTGAGAGACTTATCCAACGCTTCCACACTCATGAGGTATGGATTTTGACCAAAAGAACAAGATGCATGATATGAGTTGCTAAAGGAAGAACCCATGTTTCCAGTAAGTTCTGGGCAAACCCAGAACTTACTGGAAAATACCCCTTCTGGACTCATATACCCATCTTTCCCATGTAGTTGTAAAATCCTGTTTACTGTTGGGAACTACAGTCTATTCCAGCAGTCAACCATGGAAAAGTGGGAAACACCATCGAGACTTAATCAATTAATCAAAAATGAGACAATGCTCAAATGCACTAAAACCCAAAGTCAATTTAAAATTGTTAACTAACCAAACCAAACATGCATGTTTTAGATTGTGGAAGGAGACCGGAGAACTGACAAAAAACTCACATATGCATGCAAAGTCCACATATAAAGGCCACATTAGAAATTTGAACCAGCAACCTTTGAAGTCAAGACAGAACAATTTTAAAATGGAATGAACGTATTCATTCTGTTCAATGTATGTAAATAAAGGATCATAGTTCCTTATTCATCTTTAGCACATTTTTGCCACAACTTCTCTTTTGCTTACAACTAGAGTCAAACATACAGGACCACAAATAGATTAAGGTTTTTAAACACAAAAATAAAACTTTATTTTTGAAGGATGCACAACAGGAGATGCATGATTAAATACTTTCTTGGGTGACACACTGCTGACTTTAAAGTACTAAAGTTAAAACATACAAAAGGCAACAGCAAAGAGTACATGTTTGCTTATTTATCCTTCTATTGTTATGTTATCTTTAATGTTTTCTTTTTTGATTAAGTCTGACCTATGCAGGATTTCCTGGAGCCCTGGTGGCCTACTTCTATTAGATGGCTCTTTATAGAGTCATTAAATTAAAACTGAAATAAATAAAACAAAAAGCATATATTCCTTAACACACAATCCATAAAAAGTACAGGCATGTCTTTAGAAAAAAGGGAAAGTTATCAATAGGAACTTAGACTTAATATGTTTTTTTTTTTTTTTTACGTGCAACTTCTTAGGATTTTCCAAACACATCAAACACCCAGCAGAGTAAGTCCCTGTGCAAACAGATAAAGTGCCTATGGCGGGGCATTTTCCGCCACTCCAGGGGTCATATTGTTTGTCGACACCAGATTTCAGGAAGTGATGCGAGGACCCCTGTAACAGATGGTCCAACATGCAGGTCGAACAAATTAAAGAGGGCGAGAAAGAAACCTTTGAGTTGTTTCCTTTCCTTTCATGCAGCAGCTAAATGATTAGGGTTTGTCTTTGAACAATGACAAGAAAGTGTTCAGGGTCCTTTCATGAATCACCTGCAGGCTATAGCTCATAATCTGAAAAATAATAGCCCATTATCCTTTTAACAATGAAACACTTTAACCATGATTAACAAGATCTTCTTAATTTTATTCATTATAGATTTTGATGTAACAAATTTTGCTTACCTCCCATGACCAGTAAAGCTCATTTAAAAAATACACTTTGAAACCTCAATCTACTATTGACGCAACAGCAGAAAATGCAAAAACAAAATGATTTTGGACTTAAATAAAAGGCTTGGAAATATGAACACAGGTTTATCTATTTGTACGCAGCAATTTATATGAGACAGAAAACTAAATAACAGCAAAAGGTATTACAGACACTGATATGTTCACACTTAAAATCCTTAAAATTTTAATAATTAAATAAGTTTACTTTCATGTTCTCAGTTTGGACATACAGGAACAACAATGTCTGAATAAGAAAAATCCCACTTGATCCACCTGCTGCTTCCAATTTAAAACTACAGCTGCTTTTAGCTGTACACTTTCAAAGGATTATGATTCAAGTTTGGGAGAGAAAATGCACTTAGATTATAAATATATGCTATATTTTGTCACTGTAACAAAATAACATTTCAAACACCTGAGCTATTAGCAATTTAAAATACATCATACATCATAATCGGTTAGCTAGCTACTGCTTATGTTTCACTACATCTCTTTCACACAGCATACAAATACAAACAGATTGAAGACAATACTTACATGTATCAGATGTTGATGTAAAGTCCACAAAAAATAATGCTGTCATTGATAGATCAGAATCAGATGTTCTAGTGAAATTCCTTAGTAAACAAATGACCCACTTATGGAAGCTTGGAGTTATATTGCAAATTAATTTTGTAAAATGTATTAGGGATAAGACTAGATTAATAGCGCATTTTTTGAGGGACAGATGGAACATGCTGGAGTTTTTATAGAGTCCAAAGTTTGGACTGTTTGAATCAATGAGAAATGGTTAACACATTTGCAAGAGGAGTCTTGTGCTCTGCTGAGATGGTGATGATGACAACTTAGTGCATCCCAGGTTCTGTAAACGGCCCAAATCAATCCAGACAAAGTGTAATTAATGGTATTTCTCGGTGAGTAAGTGGACGAAAGTGTTTTCCTTAAGTTGTTTTCTTATAGGTATTTCTAATCCCTGTAACACTTTGATTGGAGGAATTTTGTGGTTTTTTCCCCTGCTGACCCCTGAGGTGCAGCACAAAGGTGTCAGTGATTATTAACTTACCTGGGATGTCATTGGAGCACATTGTGAACTGAGTGTGGGGGTTTGAGAGAGGTAGAGTCAGATGTGAGGCAGGCAGTAAAGGGAGTGCTGTTCTGCTACTTTGTCCAACAGCACGGAGAGTTGACCTTGAGGGGAATAGGGAAAATTGACAGGGGGGAGCGCAGTAACAAGAGGTAGCTATATATCAAGGAGGCAATTTGGAATGGTTTATCCGATGAGGGTCAATTCCTGCTTCAGTGCCATAGATCAGAGTTTTCAAGCCTCAGCTTGGAGTTGTGCGGAACTGTTAAGATAGGCCCGTTTTTGAAGGACGGCATCACTGATCAAGCTCCCACAAATCATTTACCCAAAACATACAAGAGTGGAGTAATCAAGAGGATTTGTGATGCAGGAAAACGCGCATCAGCAGATTATCTGCTGCTTTTCGTGGCCTTGCAGCTCTGGCTCCGGTCCCAATCAAATCTGCTTTAAGCAGCACTTTCAAAATGTTCACTTCAATTACTTTACATATCAAGGACATGGAATGGCTGATTATCCACAGGATCCAGGCATTAATGTCATTATTATTACCAGCAATAAAAATAAATATCCTTGTACATGTCCAAAGCATATTCATTCAATATATAGTGACAGCATTAAAGCTTCGTAATAAATCTGTCATGCACCATGTGCCATGGCATAGTGCCAAGACTATAGCAATAATTTTACACATGCCTTTACTGAGCATCTGACCTTATCTATTATTGCTTCTATTTTGAATCAGTCTTCTTGCACCTCTGGGTCCGAGCAGATGGCAGGTCTTCTAAGTGATAAAATTCGAAAGACAAGAGCACTATTACGCCACAAGAATTTTTGGCTGAGGTCCCAGTACCAGCGGAGGCTGGAATGAGCACATAACTTTGATTTGAATTCCCTCCGTTATTCTGCTCTCCTCTGTGACCAACAGCCTCAGCGTAGTTCAGATGTTCTGCATTTATAGCGGAGAGCCATGTCTATTGTAACTTGGATAATAAATTTAAAGGAGCTTAATGGACAAATAATTTTAGAATAAATTATATATCATGCAGGAAGAGAAATAGCTGTATCAGTGTGCTTTCTTAGTAAGTGAACAATAAATGATTACTGAAAACTTAGTTTCTGAGTTAATCATTCAATGTTTTTGTGGTTTGAAATAGAAAAAAGGAAATTTATGTGTTTATTGTGTATCATCTTGCAAATGTTTTCTTGATTTTATATGGATAACGGGCACGTTTTTCTCTTCTGTATGGATTCTATGTTGAATAGGAGTGTAATTCATCCAAATTCGCCTTCGCTGCAAATGTAAAAATATTAAACATCACATTTTCAGAACAAACATAACAAAATCCTGATTTTGAAGTTTGAAGTTAAGGGAACAAATTGTGACCTTATTATCATTAGATTATTAAAAACAACTATGTAAATTATCCAATCGACCAAGAAAGCTGGTAAAATGGGCAGACCAACAGATTGACGAACCAATAGATTTTCAAAGAATTATACTGCAGTTGTAAAAACATAACAACCTGCTAATTATGAAAGGCCAAGGGAATAATTAAGTATTTGACCATGGTTCAATTCAATTCAAATGTAATTTATTGATCCCAAAAGGAAATTAAACGTAATACCAATTAATTAATTAGTGACCTAAATGATGCAGAAGTGTTCAACCCCAACAGCCTCCCCATAAAATTCTGCATTCGTTTACTTGCTCTCTTTGTGTATGCATTGGTTTTCTGAAGGTATTCTGGGTTCCCAGTGACTGCTTAGTTAGGCACCAGCTCTATTTCCCCAACCTTCCAACATAAAACAGGATAAAGAAGAAATGGACAGCTAAATAGTATACCAAAAAATGTTTTTCCCTTTCCAGTCATTGTCTAAAAAAAATCTGAAAATACACATACTTTAATTTTATTTCCATGAAAGTATAGCAAGATGCTAGCTCAAACTTTTGTGCTTATCCAGCGTTTAAATGTCATCACTATGTAACAGTTTGAGTCTACAATTCATTTATTCCAGTCAGGTGCTAGTCTTACCTCAGTACAATAGTCTGTTTGCAGGGCCAAAGCTGCTTCACAAGCATTTATTCTGGCTTTAGCAAATCCAATTATCTGTGAATCCATAATTATATAGCTTTGTCAGGGACTATATATTTATATAGCTACTAACTAATGAAAGGACAACAAAGCCTAACAAAACCAGAAATGCTTGGAATGGATCATTACCATGGGAATTATTGGACAATATTTATGCAAGGTGACTCAAGTTAGAGTTGGTTCCCTGCTGATAGTCTACAGGATTTTCACTATGGCTTTATGTATGCAATCATAGAGCTGATATACCACGCAAACGACAATGAATTTTGCATTTATCTGTGCTCTGCTCATTTTCCGCTTGAGAAAGTTGGGGAAATTGACTTAGAATTGCTCCATGCAAAGTAGCTGAACTTTCCACTCAAGTGGTTAGACAGAGCATCAGATTGCAGTACAGGTATGCAAGAGACCATAAGTGATCATGCTGAAAATAAAACTGCTTTAGCATTCATGCTCTTATTAATGATCAAAGTTCTGGATGTACCATACTTCTACTGGAGAACAAAATGGAGTGCACACATGAATAAAACATTTGATTATTCAGCTGAAGTGTTATTGTTGTTTCATTCCAAAAGGTTTCTTCCAAATTTCATCTCAACTCAGACAGTAAGTGCAATGGTCACTGTTTATGCTATGCAGTACAGTTAATTCATTAAATCCAAGTGCAACATTTGCTTCCTCTCAACTAATAAAAAGTGTCGGGATAAAACATGGCTGCACGCATTATAACATTTTCATATTTATCAGAACAAACACAAACTAAATACATTTCTTTGATACACAAAATGCTTGTAATAACTTCCATTTGCATTTCATGACAAACACATTAAATCCTGTGTTTTTGTTTTGGCAAACTTTTTTTCTAATAGCTTTTTCTACTCTGCCTTTAGAACCTTTATCAATAAAGATATGCAAGTCTAAACTGCCTCTGAAGCACCTAATAAATTATTAATTGGTGCAACTGCAGTTAGAATGCAATTTACTCCACCAATTTACTGTGATTTTATTAAAGGCTCGTACTGGCTTGCAAGTGAAGTCGGAATCCATGCAATATTCATCAGAGAAAGGATGCATGGGACCCCGGCTCCTTGCCTGAGGATTTATTTGGGAAAAAATACAACAATGACATCAACAAATCTCTTAAATACCTTGGCATGCTTCACAACTTTTCAAGACTGTGCTCTGTGAATTTGAGGCAACCTTCCTGCAGAAGGCCAAAAGGCTCGAGAAGAGCCTTTCTCATACCTTGTAATGCCACAATGGCTCTGGGGAATAAAGCAGCAGAATGGTTATATAAAACAAGGAGCCAGAGAATGCATGAGTGGTAAATATTGTGTTTTGGCATGATATAATATTGCTCTTTTGGCATCTGAAATTATGCATCCCAGATAAGCATTCTAATGCAGTGTTGTGCAATAGTTTAAAACTGATACTCAATCCTGCATATTTTACCCTTAAGGAGTCAGATCTTATTAATTTCTTTAAACTGTCTAACATTTCTTTTTTTCTGAAGGTTTTTCTTTTTTTTAGAGTTCTTTGGACCTGACAACGAGGGCAAATTGAGGAATGTTTTCTCAAAGCGAATTACAGAAAGTAAAGAATCCAAATAAATAAAGCCTAAAGAATCACCTTGCATGCCATCCTTCAGCTGGTCCAACTACTAAAAACATTTTTCAGCTAATAACTCCTTAAGAATAACCTTGTGGTTGCTAAAATACCAACTTGTGTTTGTCAAGTTGTGTTATTCATTTTACATACATAAAGAAATGGAGGGGAAAAAAAGTGTTTCAAGTAAGTACCAAACTGTACCTGAAGATTTTTGTAGGCACAACACTGGGTCATCTCTTTTTTTTATGTGAATAGATTCTAATCACTTTTAAACCAGGGATTGTCAGACTGATTCAAGTCCAAAAAATTTGAAAGGTAAATGTATCAGATCAATCAACCAATCAAATTTTATTTGTATAACACATTTCAGCAGCAAGGCATTTCAAAGTGCTGTACATCAAAACAAACACAAAAACACAGAGTCATGCAACATAGAATCAACAATCAAAACATTACATTAAGTCAAGTGACATCATTAAATTCGTAATTGATCACTTTTCAAATGTAACTCTGAACAGGTGGGTTTTTAGTCGAGATTTAAAGGCACTCAGTGTTTCAGCTGTTTTACAGTTTTCTGGAAGTTTGTTCCA